>CAUYQU010015989.1:0-32473 GCA_963574635.1 Cheracebus regulus | reverse complement strand
AAGGACAATCAAAAATAGAAAAGAAAGAAACATGGGAGACAACAGATGCTGGAGAGGCTGTGGAGAAACAGGAACACTTTTACACTGTTGGTGGGAGTGTAAATTAGTTCAACCATGTGGAAGACAGTGTGGCGATTCCTCCAGGACCTAGAAATAAAAATTCCATTTGATCCAGAAATCCCATTACTGGGTATATACCCAAAGGATTATAAATCATTCTATTATAAAGACACATGCACATGTATGTTCATTGCAGCACTGTTCACAATAGCAAAGACCCGGAACTGACTCAAATGCCCATCGATGATAGACAGGACAAGGAAAATGTGGCACATATACACCATGGAATACGATGCAGCCATAAAAAGGATGAGTTCGCGTCCTTTGTAGGGACGTGGATGAATCTGGAAACCATCATTCTCAGCAAACTGACACAGGAACAGAAAATCAAACACCGCATGTTCTCACTCATAGGCAGGTGTTAAACAATGAGAACACATGGACACAGAGAGGGGAACATCACACACTGGGGTCTATTTGGGGGGTCCAGGGGAGGCACAGCGGGGAGATGGGGAGGTTGGGGAGGGATAACATGGGGAGAAATGCCAGATATAGGTGACGGGGGGATGGAGGCAGAAAACCACATTGCCATGTATGTACCTATGCAATAATCCTGCATGATCTGCACATGTACCCCAGAACCTAAAGTACGATTAAAAAAAAAAAGATATTTAGCACCTAAATAATGCAGTGTAGCAAACCATCCCAAAACTCATTGCCTTAAAACAATACTCATGAGTCTGTAGGCAGCTGGGTGGTTCTGCTGATCTGGGGCAAACTTGGTTATCTTGGCTGGGCCTGCTTGTGCAGGTCAACTAGGGATTGCCTGGACTAGTATGCCTCATTCCCATATCTGGCAGTTGATTGCTGTTGGCTGAGGTGTTAGGGAGGATTCGGCTATGTGAAATTCATCATCTGGCTGGCTAATTGGGCTTCCTTTACCCTTTCCCTGCCTGGGCAATTTTCATGAGAATAAGTAACAGCATCCAACTTCCCTTGAGGCTTGCCCTTGGAACAGGCACAGGTCACCTCTGATATATTCTACTGGCCAAAGTAACTCACAAAACTAGATTCAAGGGAATGGGAAAATAGACTCCACATTTTGATAGGAGGAGAATCAAAGTTACACTGCAAAGGTCGGGGTTGTAGAGAGGAGTGAAGAATTATGACAATTTTTGCAGTCAATGTACCATGCTCCCATTGCATAAGTAATCAACTCTATTTGATACAGTAAATTTCTGGACAGAAGATAGATGAAGGGAGTGGCTGGTGTAGGGTCAGGGACGCCTTAGTCATGAGAGAAATATCTATGGCTTGGAGATGGGCATTGGTGGAAGGAAGCTGATTGCAGCAGGAGCATCATAGAGGCTGAATACTGCAAAGTACAGTAACGTTTTGTGAAAAATTAAAAAAAAATAGTAAACCACTGGGTGGAGACTACAATTTCCAACAAGTACAACTTTGTGTACCATGAAACTGACCACCAACTTGATCACCAATTCATCAGTAAGTATTTACTAAGTAATTACCATAGGCCAAACACTGTCATTGTGCCTGGAGGAATAAAAAGAATAAGACAGTTTGCTTCAAGATATTTTCAGTCTATTAGAAAGACATCATATTCCCCCAAAGAAGGCCAGTGATACAAGTATAAAGTGTAACAGACACCAAAAGGCAGCCCATAGAGATGGCAATAAAACATTCAGTTCTTTTAAAAGATTTTTGAAAATATGAATATATAGATTTTCAATAATATAATGAAAACCAGGGGAGAAGGAGATTCTCTTTTCATAATTAGGCCACCAAAGTATTTAAATTCCAAAAGTAAGCAATGTTTATATTGAAATTCAGTCACACATAGCACCCTACTAAGTGAATTTTCTAGAGATTTGAAATAATTATTGTGACTTTGAAAATAGCTTCCCAAAGTGTGACTCCATGAATAAAATGAAATAGACATGAGCAAGTTGCCAAATCTTCCGTACTTCGGTCTCTCCACCTGCAAACCGCTAATGACAAAACTAAATTCATGCATTGACTTGAGAATTAGTTAATAGGAACCATTGCAAAGCACTATAGAAATCTTAAGTGCTATGGAACTAGGTCAATAATGGACACTGGCTTCCTTCCAGTTGCTTCTGAAAGGGAGAATGAGTTTGATGACAGTTGAGTGACCATTTAACCTGCTAATCAGGAGGCTGGCGGGATGCCTGGTGATAAATAGAAGAAGAAAATTTATAGAAGACAGAGATGGGCAGGAAAAGAGATCAGATGCCATGTTTCCTAACAGGGGCACTGCTGGCATTTTGGGCAGGATGAGGCTTTGTTGTACAGGACTGTCCAGTGTGTTGAGACTATTTGGCATCATTGGCTCTTGTGGAACTCAATGGCAGTACTCCCTCTTCCCCAACTTGTGAAAACAGCAACAACCTCAGTAAGAAATGGGAACTCATTTCCAAACCACATGCCTCCCCTGGTTGTAAATCACTGAGACAGAAAGCTAGAGGCCTTTAGCAAACGATTTTCCAGGGGTTTAGAGTGAGTCGAGTACGAAGATGCAACAGGGGAAAGTGGAAGGTGTAATTAGAATGACTGGAGTACTTTAGAGTTGAGTAGATTTTAGCCAAGTTGATTCATTTTGCACAAGGCCATTAGATTCTTCCTGAACGTTTGCTTTCATCTCATATGGCTCTGCTTGAAAGCCTTCAGTGACTCCCTATTGCTCTCAAATGTAGACTACATTCCTAGGCCTAACATTTATCTTCACACCAAAACCCATTTGCAACCCCCTGTCTTCCATTCTCTTCTATAGATTTCTGGTTCCAGTTAATGATGACTAAAAAAAGAATCTTCAGTGATCTAGAATGACAAACATTGGAAATGAAATAATGCTGAACTATTTATCATTGAAGATTGTAAGGAAGAGTTTCAAATGAGGTCAATTCCAAGGCATAGTCTTTGTTGTTCTGATGGTGGCACTTGGGGGTACTACTAGAGCAGGAACACCCCGAGTTGCAGCAGTCCACATTTACTTTGCAGTTGTCTAACTTACAATTGCCTCTGTAATGTTTTTCTGATCATAGTCCTCCTATCTGGAGCACATACATTTGTTCTGTACCTAAAAGTCTTTGTTTCTCTCCATTTCTCCATTCTTTCTACCTAGTCTTCTTTGCATGAGCTGTCAGTGCAAGAGACTGAATGCAGTAATAGAGTCTTAATTGCATTCAAGATCTGTTGCTGCTTAAAAATTTGTCCACTGGAGGCTTCAGGGTCTTTCTTTGTTATCCAGTTGGTATGATTAAAATTCTAGTTAGTATTATCTTAAAATGAAAAATAGCATATTACACAGAAAATGTATTGTATAAATCTAAATACTCTTAGGATTTCTAATTCATAAATTGAAACTTTATTCATGATGGAAATCTGGGACTCATCCATCTCTGTCTCCTTTCCCTAACTAGTCTCCGCATCCTGATGATGGAACCTCCTAAAAAGTTCTGAAACGTCTTCATTTCTTTTAATCCTACTTAGTTTAGGTTCTTCGTTTAATCTTAGTTTAATCTTACCATTTCTCACTTGGATTGTTACAAATCCAGGTTTATCACCAAATGATCTCTGCTTCTGGACACCCCTCCCCTCCACCAGAAAACCCTATTCTACTGAAACACAAATTTTACCAGGTTACTTCCTTGCTTAGAACATTGGTGTTTCTCCTTTCACCCCACGGTAAAATACAAACGACTTGGTGAAGCATGAAGTCCTTCCAAGGTCTGGTACCTGCTTATCTTCCCATTCTCATTCCCATCCCTCCTCCTTACTCTGTTCCCTCTAGTGCTGCCAAATGACCATAGTTCCAAAATCACGTTATTATTTTTTCATGCTTATATGATTTTCAGTGCTATTCCTTTGTGAATAACTACCTATCCTTTAAGACCTATTTCTGGGGTCACCTCTTCCTGGCAGCCTTTCCTGATCTACCCATCTGGGTTGGATGCCCCTTCTCTGTTCTCTACAAGCTCTCTGTGCATTTCTCTGGCTTAGCATCATCACACTGCATTGAAGTGATCTGTCCAGCTGCCTGTTTGTCCCTCTTGACTGTGACCTGGAAGCCAACGCCTGTCTCTGATTCATCCTTACATCTGCAGCCCCCAGAATAGTGCCTGACATAAAATTGATGTTCAGTAAATGCTTCCTGAAAGGTTGTATTAAAACTTGTAAATTTTATGAATGAGAGAGGCCGTAAGGTTGAGAAATATCTGGTGATTTGTGTTAATGTGGACATTTCAGATATTTTAGACCAAAAGACACGTTTTTAATGGTCTCTCAACAGAGGATTAGACCAAAAGATTACACTGGCCTTCTGATCTTCCCCTTGCTCAGTAGAGAGAATTGAAGGCAATTCCCTGAGAAAAGCATGTCTAGGAGACTGCTGAGGACTTTGCTTCTTTAAGAGGTGGTAAGCATTGATGCTATTGAGGCCTCCTGGAAATGATTCTTCTCTTGACATGAAGTACTGCTGAGGGGTGTGTGTGTGTGTGTGTGTGTGTGTGTGTACATGTGCACATGGTGGTGGTGACAACAAGCAGGGTGTTGAAACAGTCCCTGGGCAAACAGAGAGCATCTCAATCAATCATTCTGATTGTAAGGTGCCTGAGACCTAAATAATTGAGGACTTGATTCGTTAATTATGACAGCGAACACTTATTGAGTACCTACTGTGTGCCAAGCAGTATTCTAAGTGCTTTATGTGCATTACTCATTTGATCTTCACAAAAATCCCATGAGGCAGGTACTGTCATTGTCTTCATATTACAGATGAGGAAACCAAGGCACAGAGAAAGTAAGCAGTGTGCACAAGATCACCCAGCTAAGAAATGGCAAAGGGAGGAGCAATTCCAGGCCGTCTGACTCAAGATCTCAGGTTAAGTTTAACCTGCCATAACCATCATTCTTTCCTGCCTCTCATGGACTGTCATGGCCCTAAGTCAATGCTGCTCACTCTCTGGGACCTTAAGACTGCACCTGGTCACTAGGATTGGTAAGGAAGGGTTACTCTTTGAGGAGAAGTGAAGTCCCCCATCTGGGGGTCTCTGGGTCCTGAGGCAGCCCTGGGGAATAGCTGCAGATCTGTGATCTTTGAAGGAAGAGCTGTAATCACGGTAATCACTGGCCAGAGAGCTGACTCCCATTGCACTCTCTAGTCCAAGTTAGACGTTGCAACAGGACTGCAGAAGGCTGGTAGAGTGACCCTGCCAGTCAGCAGAGAGTGGATCAACCCTATGAGAACCCCTGCAGTGGAATCGAACCTACTGGGGCTAGAGCTGGTAGTGGAGCAATACAGCAGACTGAGAGGCTAAGTGCCAGGGTCTGTGCTGGCACTCTACATATGTCGACTGTAATTCTTACATCAACCCTGCAAGGTGGATATTTGCCCTATTTTACTGATAAGAAAACAGTATCAGAAAGGCTAAGTAGCAGCCCAAGTTATGACATGAGAAAGTCTCTTGAATCCAGTCTACTTACTCCAAAGTCTAACTTTTAAACCTATACCCTTTGATCCTCCTGTATAATGTTTGTTGCTTTTCTGTTTTATTTTGTTTTTTTTTTTTGAATAAAACTTCCTTCTGAATTTCTCAGGGAGAACTGGGGCATGACTCATGGGTTACACAGTGGGCATACTTTTCCAGGATCTGGGGTTGAGGGTATTAGAATCAGGTGGATTATGGCATTCTCCATAAAAAAGCAGCGTAGAATGGACTTTTAACCCCTTGGTGTCTGCACTAAGAATTCATCTCAGATTCTTTCTTCCTTTTTAAACTTTTTCACATGCTTGGGAAGTCACTGTGAGCAGAAACAGAGTCCAAGGCCCAGAGTGCCCCGTGCAGGGCCGGAAGGAGGATTCAGGGCAGTGGCTGGATGTGGAGCCAGCTGTGGAGTCGAGGCCAGGCCCTGGAGGCTCTTACCGTCAGCGAGGGTTTGCAGGCTAATCCTGCAGGCAAAGGGCACTCATGGAGGGACGTGATGAAATCAAGACAGTTTAGGTGGATTATTGTGCAGGCATGTGCGTGGTGGGTGGGGTGGGGGAGAGACTGAAGGATAGGAGGTACTGCAGGAATAGAGGCAATGTGAGATGGGGCTGAAATTAGACAATGGAGTAAGAATGGAAGCCAGGGACAGATGGGAAAGGCATTTAGATGCTACAAAGAGAGTAATGAGACTTACTTGATTGTGAAGGATGACGAAAGGTGCCACAAGATGAGAAAAATACAGTATCCCAGTGGAACTCAGGGAATCAGAAATGGGAACTTATCTGGGGGAGAAAAAGGGTTTAATTTTAAACGGTTTTAGCATCTTGGATTTTGGGGGCATATTTTGAAAAGGACTAAATTGGAATTGTTTTTGCTACA
Organism: Cheracebus regulus; assembly: GCA_963574635.1. Classification (NCBI taxonomy): domain Eukaryota; kingdom Metazoa; phylum Chordata; class Mammalia; order Primates; family Pitheciidae; genus Cheracebus; species Cheracebus regulus. The sequence goes on along the minus strand of CAUYQU010015989.1, from coordinate 26,006 downwards.
GAGACCATTCCAACCCTTGGCTTTCAGAGACACCATCATGTGGGAAATGTGAATCTTTTACCCATCTCTTCAAGACTCCCAGAGACAGAGATGAGCCTTCTGTTTCCAGTGATTATGGGGCCCCCAGATGAAGCCAGCCTCAAGATAATAAATCAGGTAGGTATTTCCATCCTTCCTATGACAATAATGGTGTCGAGGCGGCAAAAATTCATCAGAGGTAGCTTTGCAAGTCCCCCGGGAGACTCATGATAAAGAGGTTGATTGTCTGAATCCACCACTGCAGCATCACACCAGGGCTCTGTAATGACAGCTGAGGGCCACATTGTGCCTCCAGAGTAAAGAATCGTGGAGATGAAAAAGAGAAAGACACCTACATCCTAGCCCAGCGCCCTGCACCCCCACCACAGCCAAGTCTGTGTGGATGGTCTGGATCAGTAATTAGAAACACAGCACAATAAATATTGAAAGAAGCTCTGTAAACATTCTAGAGGACAATGAAATTAGAAATAATAAGCAGATGGGCTTTTATTCAAAGCAAATCATGCCAGATGGACTCAGTACCTCTTTCTTTTTTTCAGTAAAAGTACAAAGTTGGTAGATAAAGGAATATGGTCTGCTTGATGTCATATGTTTGAAGATTGTTAAAACATTTGAGTCTTCCAAGAAGTTTGATTTGCAGAACTGGCTCAGAATGCCTGGAATAGAAGCACATACATGACAAAAAAAAAGTTGGATAAATGCTGCTAATTGGGCAATAGAAAGTACTGGAACAATGGACTGTTGGGACAGCCTCAGGAGCGGTCTTCTAAGAGACTAGAGATCCTCAGTTTCAACCCTCTCAGTTAAGAGTAAGGAAGCTCAGTCAAAAGGAGACAATGACTTCAGAAAAGCAGGGCTGGAAAAGGGGTTACTTGACAATTAGCTCTGCAGTGTGAGTGCTTGATCTCCTCTTTACCTGCTGTCTCTGTTATCTAGGAAAGGAAATAGTTATGGTCTAGTTTTGAAAGGATCCTAAATAAGAAGATGTAATAATGGGACCCTGACCACCAAATCCCATATCAATTATGTCTTCTAAAGGTGGTGGGGCCTCAGACAAAGTGGAGATGGGGTTGAGACACAATTGGGAAGTTTTGCTACAGGCCGAGCTCCAGCGGTCCCTGTGCAGTTTTCCAGCCACTTTCAAGGATATTAATTCATTCTTGCTGTGGAGCTCGGGTTGCCCATTTTGCAGTGAGAAAATGGCAAAACTCAGGGAGATCTGGTGACGGCTCCGACTAAGGCTAAACAGCCAGCACGTACCAGAGGTGGGACTAAAGCACAGGTCCTCTGATTCCAGTCACTTCTATCTCACCAACATTGCACTTGGTAAAATTCTGTTGTACGCCCAGACGTACGTCCTTTCAAACCTATTATCTCCCCAGAAGTCTCTCCTCTCCCTTGGCTGGGCCCTTAGACAGCTCTCACATGCCTCGGCCTCTCAGGAATACTCCACGACCTTCTCCCATTCCCTCCCCATTCTTCCTCAAAACAAATCAATGTCTTTTCCTGTTTCTTCTCAGCTCTTGTATGCAAACTTTGTCACCCTAAAAAGCATAAACTTCATATAAACCAATTTCCACTATTGCCCCTACAGATGATCATTTCACCTTCAGGAAATAATTTCACCAAGGCTGCTTCCTCATTTGAAGAACAAAAGCCAGCCATGATATCTAGTGTGTGACTTACATTGAAGGATCCTCTGTGAATCCCATCTAGTCAATGCCTAATATGAAGTAGATACTCAATATGTATTTATGAAGAGAAATTCAGGCTGAGATCTTTCCTCAAGGCACCTCTCAATAGTTTTTCCTTTCTTATGCAGAGTAATGTATTGCCCTCAAACCCATATCTGAACACCCCTCACTTTACCCATTAAACAGAGGACCCTCTGGTTGCCAGGATCTAGTCTTTTGAGTGGCTGACAGTTTGAAGTTGGAGGTGGACTGTTAATAAATGATTTTGTTCCTTTCACACATATTTTTTTTTCCTGTCAGAGAGTAAAATAATTCTGCAACAGGCAGCTCTGGAAAGGGGAGTCATTGAGGCACAGGAAGAAACTGGAAGCCCGTCTTTGTTTTTTTCTACTCTTAAAAAAAAGCTTGTTGGTCTTCATTGGTCCATGTTTTCTGCTCTGGGTGACCTCTTGGACAATATTGTTAAATAAAACTCTTGAACTTCCTATTGCCCATTTGTTCTTTTTGTAATAACCCTAGACATGTTCTTAGTAGGAAACACCTCATTTACCATATGATGACTGTATTATTATTATTATTATTATTTTTAGTTTATTTACTTTCTACCAGAAGGAGTATAGCAGCTAAAGAAATGCCTATTTCGGCCAGGTATGGTGGCTCACGCCTGTAATTCCAGCACTTTGGGAGGCTGAGGTGGGAAGAACGCTTGAGGTCAGGAGTCAAGACCAGCCTGGCAAACATGGCGAAACCCCATCTCTACTGAAAATACAAAAATTAGTTGGACGTGGTGGCATGCATCTGTAATCCCAGCTACTTGGGAGGCTGAGGCAGGAGAATCACTTGAACCCGGGAGGCAGGAGAATTGCTTGAACCCAGGAGGCGGAGGTTGCAGTGAACTGAGATCATGCCAGTGTACTCCAGCCTGGGAGACAAAGTGAGACTTCATCTCAGAAAAAAAAAAAAGCCCTTTTTTCCCCCACTCGTTACAGCAGGAATAAATTTAGTTAACTATTTGAGAATCATAACTAAATGTTGCTGAAACACATTGTCGCACACACATCTATCACTAAGAAATATCACTGCATAAAGTGCAAAATATATGACTTACATTGCTATATAATCACATAAGAACTCTGAACATGGCAGCTATTATTATTACTGTTTTGCAGATAAGAAAACCGAGGTGCAGAGAGATTAGTGACTTACCTCTTGCCTAGTTGGTAGCAAAGTCAGGATTTGAACTCAGGTGTGTCTGCTTCTGTTTTTCTATTAATCTGTATTCAGGATCTATGCTTCTCATTTAATATATCATTATAAAAGGCTCTTGACTTTTCAAATGTAGCAAACAAAAGACTTCTTTGCTCTAAGATGGAATAAGAAGTCATAGATTCTGAAAAGAAAGAGCCAATGGTCATTGACTGGGGAGGGGCAAAATCTTGCCCTTGAGATATTTTTCTCCAGGACTGTCCCTCTAGGCCCCCTTCTTCCCCTAGTACTTGACCTGGTTTACCTTGACTGGTGCGCCATTTCAGGGTTTCTGCTCCTGGATCCAGATGCTCCATTTTTTCCCCCTATCTGGCTAGAGACTTAAACCAAGTCAGCACAGTTATTGGGTTCCTACATGTGTCACACATTGTGCTGGTGCTGAGGATAACCTTGTGAACAGGAAAATCCTTTCCCTTTCCTTCTAGAAACTTATGGTCTAGAGGGGAAATGAAGGAGTAAACAGTCAATTTCCATTAAGTGGTGATCACAGGGAGTGGCACAAGCACATAGGGTCACATAACACAGCCTTGGGAATTGGGGAACACAGCTAAGAAAGCGGCCTGTGCAGAGATGGAAGGATGAGCAGGCTAGCCTGGAGAAGGCCAGGGCAGGGCGGAGGCTACAAAGCCTCAGAGGCTATAGAAAGCAATTAGACAGAGAGAATGACTTCAGGGTTTTTTTTTTTTCTGATTTAGGGCTGGAATATTCCAGAAAAAAATTCATCCCTCCCCATATCCTGGTGTATTGGTCAATTCTCACGCTGCTGATAAAGACATACCTGATACTGGCAATTTACACAAGAAAGAGGTTTAATGGACTCACAGTTCCACATGGCTCACAATCATGGCAGAAGGTGAAAGGCACATCTCACATGGCAGCAGACAACAGAAGACAATCAGAGCCAAGCCAAAGGGGTTTCCCCTTATAAAACCATCAGATCTCATGAGCCTTATTCACTACGACCACAAGAACAGTATGAGGGAACCGCCCCGACGATTCAACTATCTCCCACTGGGTCCCTCCCACAACATTAGGGAATTATGGGAGCTACAATTCAAGATGAGATTTGAGTGGGGACACAGCTAAACCACACCACCTGGTTTCATTCAATGCCACTGCACAGATTCTCTGGTTCTAAGATTATATCTCCTTTCCTGCCCCTGCTGGTAGTGTTTGCTGGGATCCAGCCCCGTCTCCGCAGCCCAGGTGCTGATTCCTATAATGAGGCCATTTTAGTACTTTAGTAGCTGAAGAGCTCTACGCCGCATTTGCTTCATGTGGGATTCAATCTCAGAACAAGTACTATTAAATCTGGGAACTGCCAGTGTCTTTATCTGGCATGTATTTTTATTCAGTGATGAGCAGGTACTTAGACAATGGGGTAGGATGTGAGTCTCAGTTTATATGACTTTTTTAAAAAAATAAGGAACATCCCAAGTGGCTTTTAGTCATTTAACTATCATGTTTTCTCTTAACTCTCCCATGGCTAATAGTAAGCAAAATTCTGTGTGTATTTTTTTCTCTCAAATTTTTCATTGCAATCCCAAGTTGAACATTTTTCTTCTTTTTGTCATTCTTTAATAGGTTGGATTAATTCTTTAGAAAAAGAAAAGATTAGGTCTTTGTATCCATCATTAGCATTACTGCAGAGGGAGGCAGAATCTGGAGCCTACGGAAGAAGGCCTGGGATGATGGCTTCATGCTCATGTGTGACCTGCACACCCACACTGAGCCATGATGGTGCGGCAGCCTTGCATGTCTTGAATCTTCAAGTCTGCCTTTGCAATAAAGCTATACATTCTTATATTTTCCCTTATGCTAGGACAGGTCTCTCCAAGTGTCCTACCCTATTGACCCTAAAGCTAAAATATCCTTACAATGTGAAATATGGCATGCACAACTTTTTCCAGTTCTCTTTGTCTTCCCTGCCCCCGACAAGGTTTAGCAAAGTAACTCTGAAAACAACTTTTATAGTGAAATGAATCTGCCCAAGGAACATTTTTTTTTACCCTGAATAATAATTACTCCCCTAAGAACGGAACACCTTCCTTTTGCAGAGCTTTAGTATTATTATTTGGGACTGATTGACTGTCAGTGGTTTCTGCCAGAAACAGAAATGCTAACTGGGGCCTTCAGCCGGGGTGGCACTAGGGATTCATACTTTTACACTTTGCTTGGGCTCACAGGGATGATGGTTTTGCTGACTCTTGTTTTTGCAGGCCCTTCTGGAGATATGGCCTGTAAGAAACTCTGGCAATTGGGAGAATGTAGTTCTGATAGATGTAGTGCATTTTCTACCAAATTACATTAGCATACAAAACTTGGATTATTGATTCTTTCTTTACTTGTTGTGATTTCTGGGCAAAAGTCCAGTTTATAGAAGGAAAGAGAGTATACACACACTTGAGTTGAGAGTAGTTTATTTTATTTTGGTTTTAGAGACTGGTGGCATGACCCAGAAAGGTAGTGTGATTTTGCACAGTGATGCACTTTATCACCTGCATCAGGCTGTGCTCAAGCCTTCCGTGGTACTGTCCTTTCATTTCTGATCCAAACTGGACAGGAAGGAAAGGGTAGAGCACCATCTGCCAGGGGCAACAGAGTTCGTGCTACTTGTGTAAGCAGCTGCTAGTGTCAGGCAGTTGATGGCACTGTACTGAAAATATCTCCCTTGGTACATAATATCCTCATTTTGCAGATGGGGAAACTGAGACTCAGTGAAGTTAAGTGAACTTTTGTTCCAGATTACCTAGAAGAAAGTGCAAGATTAGTAGCTCTTTGCTTTGGAAAACCATTCGAAAACTCCTCAAAAGGTGAAACACAGAGTTACAAGATGATCTAGCAATTCTACTCCCATGTATACCCAAGAGAATTAAAAACATAGGTCCACACAAAGATTTGTACACAGATGTTCATAGCAGCATTATTTATTTTAAGACAGGGTCTCACTCTGTTGCCCAGGCTGGAGTTCGCTAATGCAATCATAGCTCACTGCAGACTTAAGCTCTTGGGCTCACAGGATCTTCTGACCTCAGCCTTCTGAGTCCCTAGGACTACAGACATGTACCACCATGCTCAGCTGATTTTTGTGCTTTTTTGTGGAGATGGGGTGTTGCTATGTTGCCCAGGCTGGTCTCTAACTACTGGCCTCATGTGATCCTCCTGCCTTGGCCTCCCAAGGCACTGGGATTACAGGTATGAAGAATTATTAGTAATAGCCAGAAAGGAGGAACAACTCAAATGTCCATCGACTAATAAAAGGCCAAACAAAATAAGGCCTATCCATACCACGGAATATTATTCAGCGATAAAAAGAAATGAAGTATTGGCAGATACTAAGCTTGGAAGAACTTAGAGACCATCCTGCTAAGTAAAATAAGTCATTCACAAAGACCACATATCAGGTGGTTCTCCTTATATGAGATGTTCAGAACACACAGAAAATAGATTAGTGATTGCTAGGGGCGTGGATGGGAGGAGAGCTTGGGGCAAATGAGGAGTAATGGCTATGGGGTTTCTTTTCTGGGTGATAAAAAAAATCTCCAGAATTGATTAATTGATTCTAAGTTTGTCTCTAAACTGGTTTCTAAACTCTAAATTGGTTCTAAAATTGATTGTACAATTCTAAATATACTAAAAAACATTCATTGTACATTTTTAATAGGTGAATGGTATGGTATGTGAATTATATCTAAATAAAATTATTTAAAAAGTTAATGGCTGCTACCCAGTGCTCTTATACAGGGAGGTAGTGGCCACTTAGACTGGGGAGTAACTTGAGATGCTCCTAATGTACCCACATACCAAATCACAGCAGCAGCAACAGCAGCATCTAACTTTTGTAAAGTATTTAGTAAATGCCCAGCACTGTGCCATGCACTTTGCAGACATCATCTAATGCAATCATCATTGCTCTTACTCTTATTTTCGAGTAGTTTTAGATCTAGAAGAGGTTTAGAGCAGTTTCGTAATTTTTTTAAGGTCACATAGCTAGTAAGTGCTAAGCTGTCTTCTACCCAATAAAAACCTTGGAAACAGCTGTGTTTTTGTCTAGGTCTCAGCATCATATAGTAGTGGCTAAGAGACCAGGATCTATGGCTAGACGGCCTGGCTTTGAATCGGGATTCTGCCTTATCAGCCTTGTGTAAATGTGAGCAAGTTGCTTAAACTCTGTACTCTAGTTTTGTCATCTGTATAATGGGATAGGAAAGGTATTAAACTCACAGAGTGAAATTTAGAGATAACATGTGGAAAGCATCTAGAACAGTGCCTGGCATACAGTAAGTGCTCAACACATGTGAACTCTTATATACAGTCTCTGTTGGAGCATGGGAGTGCAGGAATGAATGAGTCACAGGCTGTAATCAGCCTCAGTCAAGCAGGAAGACAGATGGAGACATCGCTGAAATAGGGAGCCACGGGGAATAGGCGGGAGCAGAGTTGCACAGAGGCGAGGTGATTAATGATGAATTGGGGCCACTCCCGTGGTCCCAGATCTTTGGGCTTTTAGGTGCTGGTTTGCCATAGCAGGATTTTTTTCCCTTTTCCTCAAGGGTTCAGGTGTACACAAGAATTATGAAATCTGGCTGGGGAGTTTCAGGATTGTGTTTTTCCTGATAGCTGGGTCAAAATTAAACACTTGAAAGGACAGAGCAGAGAGAGTAGAAAAAGTCTTTTATTTGGGCTTCTTGAATTTTTAACGGTGGTTAAGTCCCTAGGCAAATATAATAGAAACTTGCCCAGGAGATAAAAAGTCATGAAAGAGGAGAGCATGAGGCGTGTTCTTACCCAGGACGGGAGCTTTCTCATATTCTAATTACCCTGAGCCTTAGGAATGTGTCGGAGATTAGCTACTGCTGCACATGAACTGTAAGATTTATAAGTAAATGTATTTGGGTCCGTGCATCATATATAAAAGTTGAGCGGGAGATGGGAGCGGAGAGAGAGACAGAAAAAGAGAGAGAGAGATTGAATTTGAAACAGAAAACCAAGCTCCCAAATCTGAAGTGGCAGAAAGGAGCACAAAATACATGGAGGAACTGTTTGATGGACATGCTCATGTCTTAGTTCCCAGTACAGTGTCTGGTCCATAACAATAGGCTTTCAAGAAATATTTGCTCCATCTGAATACATAGACGGTATTTATTCTATGTGCTACATTAAGGGGACCTCTATTGACCTTCAAATTCTGAACTTAGGTGTCCCCTCTGAGAATTTAATCAGAAAAACAAGTAATAAGTTAGACCGACATTGTGAAGTATTAACTCGGAGCAGTCATCTATCCTTACAGAGAACAACCCAGAGGATTTGGATTAGGACCTGATAGTTTACCTTGCCGGCGGCGCATAAGAATCACCTGGGGAGGTTTGGAAACACGAGGCTGCTAGGCTGGACCTCACTCCAGACCAATCAAACCAGAATCTCTGGGGTGGGGCCTGGGCATTGGTTTTTCCCTTTGAAACACCTCCCCAGGTAATTCTAATGGAATCTAGGGGTGAGAATCACTTGGGCAAAGCATTTGTAGATGGGGAGGCTGGCGGCATTTGCCGGAAGACTTGGTGTTTACTTGGCCAGAGATTAACCACAGGTCTGGCCTGAATGAGTGTGGAAATGTGTCAGTCATATTTTCAGATTTCCAAGGTCGTTTTCCAAGAGACCTCTGTGAGCTTGGACTGAAGATAGCCCAGCACAGGGCCAGGGATGGCAGCTGGAAGGGCGACTGCCTAGGAAGGAGGTAAGCTTTAATAACTGGAATAGATGCTGCACTTTGAACTGCTTAATTGCTATGATTTTGAAGTCTCCCGTAGCCTGAAACTAGGTACCCAGGGAAGGGTGTGAGAGAAGGGGAGGGCAGCAAGGGAGCCTGGGGCCCCTTATCTCATGGAAGGGACTGGGTTTGATCAGCAGGACTCAATTACCTGCTGCAACAGCCTCAGTGCTCTCCAGAGACCCGGAGACCTGGCTCCCCGCAGAGGCAGCGAATGCACCGCACCCTGAGATCTCACTGCCGGTCTACAGCAGGACCATTAAGATAACCAAAGAGTCTCTGGGGAGTTTGTGGAGTGTGACTGTGATCACGGGAGCATATTTTATTTTGCCTTGAACCAAACTGCTGAGGGAGAATTCTACATTCTCAACAGGAAGAGGGTATCAGTCAGCCAAATAGCTCTGAGCACATTTCTAGTTAGCTAACAGCATCCGAGAAAAATAGACCTGAAGTTTCTGTAAGAAGCCTGTCTCCTTCGAGACTGAAGCTCTCTCTCAGTGAAGGATGTTGTTGAGCCCCATAGTAAATTTGGGGAGACCAGGGAAAATTCAGGCTCAGGAGAGGCAAATTTTCATTGTACTTGAATCAGGAGAATCTGATTATCAACATCAACCCTTCTCTAAAATGAATTTGAACCCACATTTAACCATGCTTCCTGCCACCTGCCTTCCTCTCTGTAGAATTTTTGCTCAACTCTCCCCACCCCACCCCATTCCTTCTCTCTTTCTTTCCAACTCCATTTCAACAACATGCACTTGATACAATGTCACACACAGGGGCGTTTATTACTGACCAGCTTCTTTATCTGGGATAGTATGTCATGAGTAGTCAAGACTATAGCTCTTGAAGGTAGTTTCACAGATTTAAGATGAAGAAACAGTATCCATATAGTTCCAGAGTCAAGGAAGTCTGATCGTCAGCCAGTGAAAAAAACGCAAGACTGTAGGAGAGTGGAATTTTACTCACGGGAGCTGGCTTGGACTTCAGATATGAAACATTTGATTTATAGTTTCTATTTCTCTTTGATAGAAAACTCTGCTAACCCTTATAGGAAGGTCGAATGTGTTGGGTTCTTTAGCTAAGGTAGCTGTTAAAATTTATTTCACATTCAAGGAAAGGGGCTTTTGTTATTCACCATGTTCCCATTTTAATTATGATTTTCCTGGCATCATTTTTAACAAGAATAACTTAAGGCCTGCAAGGAGCGATTTCCCCTAATCAGTTCCTAAACCCTCCCTCCCCATCCCCAACTAACTGCTACAGTTACAGCTATACAGATGAAATGAAACGGAGACTCGGGCAATTACCTGGTGGATCCGAACAGTGCGGAGTCAGCAGTCAATTAGAATAGTTCAATTACGAAAATCCTTTTTTCTTCCTTCTTTTCCTCTGTAGAATGATTACCTTAACTCTTCCTACTCCACCCACCCTGTGTTGAGGCCTCCTTTCTCATCCTTCTGCTTCTGCGGGTCCCAGACCCCTCTCTACTGGATGGCCCTGGGTCCTCTGCCAGCCTAGCCCTCATCTCCGTTCCTTTTTGGAGAGAGGCCTCAAATTCCTCCTCTTCCAATTGGATGGGCTTAGGATGGGGCACCTCATGTTATTCTGACCCCTGAACTCTCACATCATTTCCCAGGTGTCAGTGACCTTCAGAGAGCCTGTGCCTGAGGTGCTGGGCCACATCCCCTTGGCCTTCCATGTGGCTATTCTGAGATCCTCTTTGCATTCCCCACTGGGTTCCCAGATCCACTCGCCTATGGGGACAACTACTTATTCTTGCCAGCTTCCCTCGCCAGAGACTGAGCCTGACCCTAGTCCAGTATGATAAGACTGCCTGCTGCCAGACACAGAAGTCACAGATATGGGTGTCAGTAGGCCTTCTGAGTGTGGCCGTACCTCCTGCCAACTGGGGCTCCAAGGACTTCCTCTTCACCACAGTGGCAAACACTTGTCTGGATCTTGACTACAGATAGATGGCCAGTCTCATATTTGGATGATTCTCACTGTCAGCCATGTCTTCCTCCATAGCAGAGTGGGCAAAAGACATGAACAGTATGCATCATTTTATGGGGAAGTAATAATGGAGATGTGTATGTACAGTGTAGACTTAGTAGAGGTAATATACACTTTTTTTCTTTTTTAGGGCAGACACATCCTCAAGAAAGCTAATATCAAGCCATAACTATGTTTCAGGAACGATTTATATTTATTGATCACTTATTATATGCTACACACCATTTAGTAATTTATATATGTCAACACAATCCCATGAAGAGGCTGAGGCACAGAGAGGTTAAGTAAAAGTCCCAGTGCATGTAGTAAGGAGCAGATCAGGTGTATTGTGTAGGAACTCATTTATTTATACTGTCTTCCCCTACCTCCCTGAAACACCAGGCTATGCCTATTGAGGATCTGTTCATAGTTTAAGACACTGACCCTGACAGGCCTGGCATATATGGATGATTAGGTGTGGAAGCTGTCTGAGTTGGGCAAAGCAGAGGCCTCATTGTGCCAAACTTCCTAATCCCCATGGTTAGAACCTCTGTCCCCATGCGCCCTTAAAATAGGCACTTCCCAGTCTATCTCAGATGCTGTTTATTGCCTTCTTGGTATCCTTCAAATACAATTATATTCATTTGCTTATCACTAGAGTGTAAGCCCCATGAAGGCAGGACCCGTGTTGTCTTCTTTAATGCTTCATTGCCATTGCCTAGCAATGGCCCAGAGAGGCATTCCAGAAAGACTTCCAGTAAATGGATTGTGTTACATATAAAGCAGATTTCTTTGGGGTCTTCTCAGAAATTAGGTTTCATTTAAAAAATAAGCCCTAGGTGCAAAATGCCTCTAGGAACTTGGATATTAAATAGCTGAATAAAAATGGGGCATTTACAGCATCATAGCTGGTCTCTAACACAGGCATGGAGGCCACTAAAGACATGGCTCTCTGCACCAAAGTCATGTTACTGAATTCACTGATAATTATCATCCTAAGTGGAGCAAATAATCCTCATACAGCTCTCACAGCATAGCTGTAGGTTTTATTTTCACTTAAAGTATTGACTTCCCACCCAGGGATTCATCATCTTTTTTTTTTTGCTGTAGCAGTGGCCCACTCCCATTGCTTTGTGTAAACAGGCCACACGTTCAAGGCAAACTTGACTGTATGGAGCTCACATGTGGGGTGGGTACTTCATGGACACTCTCGGAACTGCTAAGGTGGTAGAGCAAAGCAGGTGGAGTTGGGAGCTGGAAGGCCTGTGTGCTTGCCCTGGGTCACAGGCAGCTTGTAATTTATGTTGAGCTTGGGCATCCCATTTATAAGAAGGGGTAAATGATTTCTGCCCTGTTTGCCTCACATACTGTTGCAGGGTTCAATTAAGTTCATGCACAGAGAAGCGCTTTGGACCCAGAGTCTACACGTGTAAAGAACAATTACCTGGGAGCAACATGGCATCTGATGGACCTGCGCTTAAGTCACAATTCTATGTTACTTGCTGTGACTTTAGTTATCTAAAAATCTCTTTGATTTTTTTGTCATTTGTTTTGTCATCTGTAAAATGGGGGGAATAATACCAGTTGAAGGCAATAATATTTGGAAAGTTCTTGGTATGTAGTACGTGCAGTGGTAATTTTTTTGCCGCTTAATCAGAGAGTGCCATTGTATTAGTTTTCTGTTATTGCCATAAACTACCACACACTTAGCCACTTAAAATAATACAGATTTATTATCACGTATCCAAATGTCCAGTGGACTTGGCTGGTTTCTCTGGCCAGGTCTCAGAAAGTTGGAACCAAGGTGTTGGTGGGCTCAGGAGATTATCTACTTTCAGACTTATTGAAGGCATTGGTAGAGATGAGCTCCATGTGGTTGGAATTGAGGTCTCCCAGCTGGTGGCTGGGGATTGTTTTCTGTTTATAGAGGCCACACGCATGCTTGGCTTGTGGTCTCTTCCCCCTTCTTCAAAGCCAGCAGTGGCGGGTCTTGTCCTTCTCATTCTTTGAATGTCTTCTTTGTTTCCTTCTTAAGCTGCAGCTGACTATTCTGTCTCCTCTGCCCCTTTAACAGGCCCATGATCACGCTGTGTGCATGTGGATAATCCAGGGCCCTATTTCAAGGTTTCTAACCTTAATTTCATCTGCAAAGCCAGGTAACCATACTGTGCCAAGGTAACACATTCACAAGTTCCAGGGGATAAGAACATGAGCATCTTTGGCTGGGGGTGGGGTGGAGTGGGATTATTTTTTCTGCCACAACCATATGTTGGAATCTGATGGTTTCATATTGTTGACAATGTCTCCTCTACAAGATCTAATATTCAAAGTACTTAGCTCAATGCCTGGCATAGAGGAAGTGCTTGACCAATGTTAGTTTCTATTTTTGTTGTTGGTAAGCAGGTGACAGTAGGTATCTTGTGTTTTCCACAGGTTCTAGCAAATCCGCCTGGCTAAGGGATGTCTCTTCCTTTATTACTTACCTTCAATTCTCTTGAGAAATTCTTTCTGATCCCAGCTCTTGCCTTCCAGGCTGGATTCAGTGCCAGTCCTCTGTGTTATAGCATCACAGAACTTCCTTTGCTCAGCTGTCCATTTCCCTATAACTCTTGCACCAGATTGTGCTTTTTAAGTACAGAACCTGACATTTCTGACACAGTGTCTGGTACATAGTACATGCTCAATAAATGCTTATTGAATAAATGAATGAGAAAATTTATTATATACTTAACATTTTTTGGCCAAATAATTACTGGCTGGAATGTATCCCTTAAACAACACAAATATTGAAATATTCAGTGAAAGGAAAATCTATGTATATCAATACTGCATTTCCTGAGAATTGTCTTTACACAGAAAGCTTCTTGAAAAATAAATAAACATTGTGTTTCTGAATTGTCCAGGCCCGGATCTTGAAGAGGAAGGCACTTCTGAAATAGTTGCAACTCCTGGTAAGTATTGTACTTGGAATTCGCTCAATGATTTTGACACGTTTTTTCTCTGAATGTATTAAGGAGCAAACAAAGAGAGCATTGAAATAAAGCCACATCATCTTGGCTTACTTCTCATTTGCTTCCTTACTGGGACTTATTAGATCTAACAGCGAAACTGAACCCTAGTGTTATTTCTCTTGGAAATTCACAAGGAGCTCTTCCTTCTGTTGTTTTTTTTTTCTTCTCACATACTGAATGCTCATTTTCTATCCATTTTGTGAAGTAGTTAGTGACCAGTAATACTCAAATAAGAGCAATTTTCATAGGGCTGTGACTATTGCTGTGAATGTGTTTTCCATATTTTAGAAGTTTCTCAATTTTGGTTTGTCAGCTTGCCCATGTGATTCCAGATCAGCCAAGGAAGCCAGGCTCCTCTTGCTTGGGCCAGGATCCCTTAACAGCTGTTTTGAGCTTGGCTGGTCTTTTTGCAATAATTGCTCCCATTCAGGGACTTTGATCTTTTGATATTTATTTTTAGGTTCAATATAGTCACTGTTATTTTAAAGGAACAGTTTTATTATCTGAAACGAACAACCACAAATGAAAAACTGGAGCCAAATCACAAGCCTCAGGACCCAGATGAGGAATAAAGAAAAATTGTTTATAGCCATAAATGCTTTCTTTGCAGTCTTCCTTCTGTCTATTGAGCTGGGGCACATTTTCCACCATCACAGAGCAGTGATTAGACATCAGATTATGTCTTGATATTATAATGGTACTGCCCTCTATTGGAAGTCTGGGAATCCTAATTTCCTTTGGATTCAGTGCTCCATTTTGGAATCACAGTCCAGCTCAGGTAGGAGGCTCACATATAACATTGAAGAGTTGAAATAAAGTCATTTCTCAATGGCTCTTCTGGCTGACCTCTCTTGCACAATTATTTTCAACTCAGCAAATATTTGTCGAACAACTATGATGTGCCAGACCTTGTGCAAGGAACTCAATAGATGCAGAGATGTCTAAAATATGGTTCGTGATTTCAAGAACTTTATGACCTGATACAGGAGACAGACTTTTACACAAATAAGTAGAAAGGAATCTGACTTCATGGAGTTCCAAGGAATTTTAAGTGCTATGTGGGTAGATGCGTGGCCAAAGAGAATTAGGACTGTTACTGGACCAGCCATTGGCTCAGGCCCTGGCATATGGTAGGTACTTCATATGTGGGGCATGTATGATTTGGAGAAGGTGTTATAACTAGAACTGAGGGGTCTGGAAGGGCTGTGCAGGAAGGGATGCAGCCAGATCCTCACTGGCATCTTCTTCTCCTGCTCTTGTTCTGAGCAATCCTAGAACCATAGTAGATGACTTTAGCTGCAGGAGGGGAGCAGAGTGATCAGGAGTAATATATACTGACAGAGCATTCAGCAAGGCTTCTCTCATTAATAAACATGACGGACTGATGTGCCACACGTAGTAGTACTGTTTGAGCCTGAATATGCATATAGGGTGGCCCACCTTGCAGGGACAGTGGGTGCTAGAGAGGCATTGTTACCAGTAATGTCACTCTCTGGCCTGTCCTAGAGTTTTTGCTCCATTGTAACCCCCCTCGAAGAATTCACCCCTCCACTGAGTCTCCGAACAAAGAAAAAGCTTTATCTATCACTGAGCAAGCTCTTCAGCAGGGTTTGCAAGGCCTTCCTTGACTTGGGCCCTGACTACCATCTCTATCTTCTCTCCCAGAACTCCCCCACCTTCCTCCAACTGATCCAAGCTATTATTAGTTTCTTCTCGCACTTCCATGCCTTTGCACTGCCTTTACCTCTAATTGGAATGGTCTAGTTTTTAATCTAAAGTCTCTACTTATTCTTTAAGACTTAGCTCAAAGGACACTTTTAAAAAAAAGTATTTCTTTACTTTTTTTTAGACTATAAAAACATCTTCTGAATCTCCATAACACTAGGTGACCTGTCTATTCTACTGCTTACTGCAATTCTCCAACTATTTTGTTCGGTGTCTGTTTCCCTAGAGGTCAAATACTGTGTCCTATTAGTCATTTTAGCCCCAGGGGACTAACATACTATCTGAAACATAGCTAACATTTAGGGAATGCTTTTCTAATAAACGAAGTGGATTTGGTGAAAAACTACTTTAAGAAAGGTCTAGTAAAATATTTTTCATCTTTTATTTGGAAATATCTGTAAGATGAAACAGGCCCATTGTCCACAATCTGCATTAATAGATCTCAATAATTGGCAAAGGAAGAATGCTTCTCAGAAACTGGGAGAGAGAA
Source organism: Cheracebus regulus (assembly GCA_963574635.1). Lineage (NCBI taxonomy): Eukaryota > Metazoa > Chordata > Mammalia > Primates > Pitheciidae > Cheracebus > Cheracebus regulus. The sequence goes on along the minus strand of CAUYQU010015989.1, from coordinate 10,022 downwards.
AAGGTCAGGTGGGAAAGACAGAGCCCTCTTTAACAGAGAGGGAGGACAGAAAGGGAGGGACTACGTGTTCATAACTGCTCCTGTGAAATGTCCCACAAAAAGGAATCTGTGCTAGAATTATTTTGGGAAATACTGTTTACTCTTTTCTATTCATTCATTATTTACTCATAAGTATATTTTAAATGTCTATTATTTGCTAGACATTGTTCTCAGCATTGGAAAGATGGGCAGTGAACAGCATAGGTCATGTTCCCTGCCCTCCCGGAGCTTACATTCTAGTGTAAGACACAGGCCATAAACAAAGTGAGAGCTTGAACTGGGTAATGTTTTACAGAGGGCTATTAAGTGCTATGGAGAAAAAAAGTGGAAAAGCTTTTATTGGAAGTGCTGATGAGTGGAGTATGGGAATTTTGAGTAAGAGGTCAAGGAAGTTCTCACCAAAAAATTGCATGTGAGTATAGAACTGAAAGAAGAGGAGGAGTGAGGTGGGTGGATCTCTGGCTAAAGGTCAATCAGGAAAGAAGGACCTGTGAATGTCCCATGTTTAGAGGAATAGCATGGGACCCAGTATATTTTCAGCCCAAGAAGGGAGGGAGGTGAAGAAGATGGGAGATATAGGTGGGGAAGTACTAGAAGAGCAATCACTTGGGGTTGTAGGTAAGAACTCTGGATTTCATCTGAGCAAAAGGGGGAAGCCATTGCAGGGTTTTGAGGAGAGGGGTGATATTTCCTGTTGCATAAGTGAAGCCCTCAACCTAGGTGTTGGGTTGAGAGTAGACTCTATCAGGGAAGGGTAGAGGGAGGGACACCATTTAGAAGGCCCCTTTAATGGTCCAGGTGAGGGAAGACAGTGGCTTGGGCCAGGGTAGTGGAGTAAAGTGATCAAGTTCTGGATATATTTTGCATGTAGAATGGATAGGATTTGCTGATGAGTGAAATAGGAGGTGAAGGAGAAATGGAGAAATCAAGAATGGCATTAAGATCTTTGGCCTGAGTAACTTGAAGAATGAAGCTGACATGAACTGATGGTGGGGGAAGACTGAGTGAGGAGGAGTTGAGGGGCTATCAAGTTAAGTTTCAGGTGTTTATTAGACATCTTGTGGAAGACCATAAATAGAGAGTCAGGCAATCAGAGGACAGGCATGGGCTGGAGATGTAAATTGATTAGTCGTTAGTATGCAGACAGTATTAAAGTCGGGAGACTGGGAGAGGTCACCCAGAGTATAACCGTAGGCCAGGAAGAGAAGAGAACCAAGAACTAAACTCTGAGATGGACTTAGAGTCCCAGCTCTTGAATTGTCATCTCTGACCGTCCTTGAAGAAAAGAGACAGGTTTAACTTGGCTTTTTCTAATGTATTGGACATGGAACACACTTTCCTCCTATGTAACTGTGGAACCGATGTTCCACTGAACACATTTTGGAGAAGGCCACTCTAGGCTTGGAAGGTATCCTAGGGCCATAAGGGAAATAATTTTTTATCCTCTGCTAAGAGGTTTGGACTTTGTCTCCCAGGTGTTGGGAGGTCATGGATGGATTTTAAGAGAAGTAACAGGATTTACATATTTTGGTGGTAGTATGGAAAGTGGCTTGGAGAGGGGAGTCTGATGGAACAAGATAAGAGAATAACTCATTGCAATAGCTTAGGTGACAGATGATGAAGCCCTCAACACAGTGACTAGGAATGGAGGGAAGAATCAGATTAAATGGGTATTTAGGAAGTTTAGAATCAATAAGATTTGATGACCAATTAGATACAGTGGATAGTGAAAAATATTCAGTGTTAATCCTGAGGGTCTGTCTGTCTTGGATCAGATTTTCTATAATTACCTGTATCCCTTAGAGAGATCTATCAATGAAAGCTACAAATCAACATTCCATGTAATTAGCTTTTACTTTTAACTCTGTTCAAGTTATATTTTAACAAAGGAAAGTGTAAATTGATTTAATGCCCAATGTTGCCTTCTATTTTTGTCATTCAGAAAGCCATATTAGTTTTTTATTAATGCAAAAATATTTTAAAATGGTATTTACTTGAGTAAGCATTATGAATTGTTTGAACGTGCAGAGGATTACGATTTTTTTTAATACTAATAGTCATATTTTGGGATTGGTGTTTTCTAATCTTTTATATGCAGAGTACAGAATTAAAAAAGAAAACAGATTATACTAGCAGATGGTTTAAGGACCTTGAATAGGTTAGGCCTTGTGCTCCAACATTGGAAAAAGGTGGGAGAAATTCCCAACATTGCTTCATTGCTTATCTGGATTTTTGTATGTTTAGAATGGGACTAAGAAATGCTGAAATTTCTCTGAATACTCCAAAGACTCTGAAAAAAAAAAGTATATTTCTTTAATATGGCTGTGGTATGTGCACACCCTTTTGCCTTTTAAAAATAGCCTCTTGCTGGCATGAATGGGATCTGAATATCTTGGTTTTGAAACTGTGAATTGAGAAGCAGAATCAAATTGTTTAGGGTCATGTGAATGATGCATAATATCACATCTTTGCTACTAATAAAGCACAGAGGAAAGACTTTCAGTTTGACATTTAAGGAATTCCTAAGACAAAATCAACTGTTTTTTTTTAGAAGTAAACATTAGTTCTGTTCACAATTTTTTCTTTTTTTCTTTCCTCTAGGCACATTGTAGGGTTGAACTTCCCTGTTTGCATTGTGTGAGGCTGGTCATCTGACTGGCTGTGGCCAATGAAATGTAGGTGGAAATGATGTGTATCACCTCTGGACGAGTCATTAGGACCCAATGTATGATTTGCTACATTTCCTTCTCTCTGCCATGGTGATTGGTGATAGAGGCTCTATTAGTTTTTGTTACTGAGTAAAGTGATGTGGGGATGAGTCCCTAGCTGACTTGCAATATGAGGGAGAAATAAATCTTTATTGTTTTAAGCCTCTAAACTTTGGAGTTTGTTATACAGCCCACTGTGACAAATATACTTTTAGTCCTTTATTTACACACTTTAAAATACTGCTTGCATTTTCTGATTATCATATGCTCATTGTGGAGAATTTCAAAAAATATTGAAAAAATGATTTGAAATCACTTACATAGAAATAGCGTCTGTTAATATTTTGAAGTATATTGTCTCCCACTCCCAATTTAAAAAATTGAGATCATAATATATATACAGTATTGATTTTTTTCACTTAATATATAGTCTTAAAATACATGAATTTACTGCATATTATTAATTGACGAGGAAGTGTTGTAATCTATTTTCATATTTATATATTTATACTTTATAATGTATAGGAGTCATATTTATTTTTGTACTTTTTCTTGTTGTAAATAACATCCCAATGAAACCTTTGTGTCTAAGTCTTTGCTCAAATTGCTGCTGCTATCCTTGGAGTAGACCTCTAGGAGGGGAACTACTGGGCCAAGGAGGATGCATACTTTTAAGATTTTTGCTATCTATTGCCAGGAGAAAGGTTGTACCAATTAACACATCGGCTGTGTGAGATAGGCCATCTCACCCTTCTGTGGAGTATTAGCATTCCTTTCAATCTTCATTAATTTGATAGATGAAAATGCTATCTTGTTGTTTTATATTTGCATTTCTTTGATTACAAGTGTTGTTGAACATTTATTTCACATGTTTATGAGTCATTTGCACTTTTTTCTTGTGGGAATTATCTAAATGGATTCTCACACCCCCCAAACACCAAGCTAATAAACGGAAGGCCACACAGGAAGCCGGCAGTAATGTTGCTACGGAGCCTCTGCACGAGCTTTTGAAGTGATCATTGAACAGGTTCCTCGAACTCCCTCTCATCTGCCTTGTTCTGATTCTTTTGTCTCCAGCTGTATCCCTCCACAGCCCATGTCTCCCTCAAGCCTTGGACTCCCTCCAAGCATTTTATTGCACTGGACTGTAGTTGTGGCTAAACCTAAAATTTAGAGAGAAAAGGACAAATGTGATCGAAGTCTGTTTGGAGTGAACAGCATGATTGTGGAAAAATCCATTACGTGTCTCCCTTATGCGGCCCCTCCTTACCAACTGACGGATCTCTGTGGCAAAGAGGCGGTGGGCATATCCCGTCCTTGAGGTCGGGATTGGGAGCACAGCCTGCTCCTCTGGCTTTAGGCCTGACTCTCCGGTCCCTGGTGATGAAGCTTCAATTACTCTTCCCGGAAGCATTCTTATTTATTTCACAGACCTTGCATTACCCCCTGACTGTCTGTTTGGTGCTTTTAAGAGAGGAGAAGAAAGAATCTAAATTTCCCCAAAGTAAGTGTTACTTTTTAGCTAGTGTGAGATAAAAGACAGATTGAAATGGAGCCAGAGGGACCTGCCCTTCACCCTCCATCTTCCTCGGAGTTGGAAGCTCACATCGGTATGTCAGGCAGCAGCTGGCAGGCTCTTTTATCATCATTAATTGTCCGCTGAGTTGTCACAAGGAGAGACTAGAATTCAGGTTTAATTACATCTGTATCATCTCTGATAAAGTTCAGGGGATTCTGGTGGTGTGAAGCAGGCGTGGGCCAGTGATGTGCCAGGGGTACTCTGTGAAGTGGAAACCTTGTGTATGCTTGAGGGGAGAGGTGAATTAACTGAATTCCAAGGGAAGTAAGCCTTATCCAGGCTGGGCAACTCTCATGAGATATGGTGATGGGGAAGGGAGGCTGCTCCAGGCATTAGAGCTGCTTAAGGGTAATTTAGTTTAAATGAGGCAGGTGTCATGGCCTTTCACAGAAAAGAAGTCAAGATTTGTTCCAGAAAGCTTGCTTGTTTTTATGGACAACAATCTACTACCAGACTGGGAGCAAAGAAATACATTTGGTTTTAGATAAAACAGTGGCACACCCCTACCATTTTCTTTATGAAATGGATCTTTTTGAATGGTTTCTGATTTAGTTCTGGAAATACTGGGGCAGAGTGAGGCTTAAGTGACAAGCTGGCTTTGGCTAAAAACGAGAACTAAGTACAGCTTAATGGACATGGCAGGTGGCGGGTGGCATGGGAGCTAGGTGCATTAGCAGCTCATTTTTTCATGACAGTAAGTCAGTGGGTGCTAAGAACCTCCACCACACATATGACGATGACCCTTCTGCCAAGCTTAGCCACACAAGATCTCATTCTGATCTTTTATCAATCCTTGGAGACCACCCTATCTGCTTCAATCATTTTGTTTTTGACCAACACCTGGACTTTGCACTTCAGAATAAAACTTTGACTCCATGTTCAGTTCTCCTTATCAGGGAATGGATCCTGTTCTGACCACCAAACTTCATTACAACTCTTGCTTCCTGAGAGAAAATCTGAAGCCATATCATGAGCTATCTCTTGCACAATTAAGTGTTTTCAAAGAATCGACCTTCTGCTTTTCAGAAGAATAATTTCTGTGCTACTCTTATATCTCAGGAAGAGCAATTTATTTTAGTCCCTAGTTCCTCTTTCAGCATTAAAAAATAAAAATAAAATAGATCAGCAAATGGACTCTGAAAAACCTGAAAGTAATAAGTATGTGTGTGTGTATATATATATATATATATATATATATATATATATATGTGTCTCTGTGTGTTTTACGCGCAATAAAAGGGTTTTGCACACATTCTAAATCTCCAGTAAGAGAAAACTCTGCCCAATTTAAAGGTCAGGATCTTTAGTTTTGAGCCTCTCATTCAATCTACAAAACTAATATTTGCTTTGATTTTTATCATGAGAAACAAAACTCACAGAGGGGTAAGTTTGGAAAAACAAGTAAATCAAATTCAGAGCTCTCAGAATATAAAAGATAGGTTGACTCAGAATAGATATATAACAGTATTAAAATGGAATGCAAGAAGATTGGTATATCAAAACTTACCTGTGATTGTAAGTTTCCTGAAGCCAGAGGTTCTGTATCTACTTTAATTAATTAATTATTTTTGAGATGGAGTTTCACTCTTGTTGTGCAGGTTGGAGTGCAGTGGTGCAATCTCCGCTCACTGCAACCTCCGCCTCCCAGATTTAAGTGATTTTCCGGCCTCAGCCTCCTGAGTAGCTGGGATTAAAGGCACCCACCAGCATGCCAGGCTAATTTTTGTATTTTTAGTGGAGATGGGGTTTCACCATGTTGGCAGGCTGGTCTCGGACTCCTGACCTCAGGTGATCTTCCTGCCTCAACCTTCCAAAGTACTGGGATTTCAGGTGTGAACCACCATGCCCGGCCTCAGAGGCTCTATATCTATACTTCCATCCAACAATATTAGGCACAGGGTAGATGCTCAGTAAATAGTTATTTAATGTGGAAAGTATTTATGGATTGTGTTAAACAGCTTTCATAGTTACCATATGCTCTGGTGGGCTAATCATTTAACCAAGATGTGAGTAGGTAGAAAGAGGTGCTGTGTTCCAAAATATTGAGCTCACTGCAATTTATGGGCCCATTGGAGCTGCCCCTATGAACAACTGAGGCCCAGGGCTGTTGGTCCATGCTGCAGACACTGGTAGCTGGTTGTAACTCAAGCAGGCCTCTGATCAAGAAGAAGGGTATCTATCCATATATAACCATGGAGTGGACTCAGATAATAGCTGTATGTTGTCTCCCACTACCTTTCTGTCTTGGTGGGACTAATTTTTTCTCTTTCCCCAAATGAAACACAGACATGCCCTATGACTTTTCTGTCCAAGCCAGAGTAGCACAAACATCAGTCACTTTGAGCCACACAGAATAGTCTCCCATCATGTGAAGTCACACAACATAGTCATTAATGTGTCTGGTCCCATATTATAGTTAAAACTCTAATTTTTGTTTAAAGTAATAAATTATTTCTTTCTCCCAGTTCAGGCTTATTTCAGGTCGGAGGCCACAGTCCAGAAAAGAGAGTGTAGTCAGCCTCTCCTCTCTCCTCACCCAGCACTTCTGTCCCTACTCCCACATCCCATTAACTCCATGCTCCACAGTCCACTAACTTCCACATCCCACGAACTCTTGGGTTCTGACTGGTTAACTGGTTAGCTCAGGGTGGTCTCAGTTGCCTGGGCCTAGTTATTAATAGTTCCTCTTTGGATCAGTCAGGATTCTCCTTTACTTAAAGTCAACTGATTTTAAATGTTAATCACATGAACAAAATGCCTTCACAGTAGCATCTAGTGTTGGACACATAGCTGGGCACCAGAACCTGGCCAAGTTGACACATGGAAAGAACCATCATACCCTTTCCCTCTCAGAAGTCTCTCTGTATATAAATTATGTGCCACCCTAGCTAGTTCTGACTCCTCCCAAGTGAGTGCAGGCAGGGAGAGAAGATGAGAGCAGGGAGTGTCTCTCTTAAAGGATACCTCAAGATACACAGAATTGGCACTCCTGGGGCTTGGCAGATGCTTAAACCCGACTCTTGCTCTTAAGGACGTTTTTTGGGGGTTCTCTGGAGATTTTGCCCCTCCTTCTCTGACACTGGTGATCTCTGTTTTTGGCTCTCAGAAGGTCAAATGCATCTTTGTTCTGGTAGCCCAGAGAGTTGCCCTTAGTGTCACAAATTCTCTTTCACTCTCCCGTCAAACAAGCTAGTAAGCCCATGTCTTGCTGATATGGTTTGGCTGTGTCCACACCCAAATCTCACCTTGAATTGTAATAATCCCCACATGTCAAGGGCAGGGCCAGCTAGAGATAATTGAGTCAAGAGAGCAGTTTTCCTCATACTGTTTCATGGTAGTGAGTAAGTCTCACGAGAGCTGATGGTTTTATAAGGGGGAGTTCTCTGCTGCCATGTAAGATGTGCCTTTGCTTCTCCTTTGCCTTATGCCATGATTATGAGGCCCTGCCAGCCATGCTGAACTGTGAGTCCATTAAACGTTTTTCCTTTATAAATTACCCAGACTTGGGTAAGTCTTTATTCGCAGTGTGGGAATAGACTAATACACTTGCCTTTCAGATTTTGCAGGCAGGAGTCAGGTGTGTGGACAAGAATCACACCTTAGGCCTTAGGCTCTCTGAGTTCTTTTGACATCTCTTCCTTTAGAAGTGAGCTGAGGGGAGAATCCCACCTTCAGACATGACTTGGTGGGAAGAAGCTCAGATAGACAACTTTCACCGCAGGCCCTTTCATAAACAATCTCTACCACCCCATCCCACCCCCCCCCCCAAAAAAAAGCAACAATAAGAAACTAACTACAAATCTCTTATCTCTTAGTTATCTCTTAAACTCTAAACCTTATAAACCTTATACCCTGGACGTGAGTGAGAGGATTAAGAATTGAACCTCCTTTGAAACTGTGCCACCATGGTAAAATGGTATCTGTGCTTCAGGACTTTAGCCTAAAGTCCATTTTAACATTCTGTATATACACACACACATAAACACAAGAGTTTGCATTGATCTACAAATCTCATCAGTCCCTAGAACTCCCAGGAACAAGGAGAAAGTGAGTTGGGGGATTGTGTCTCACATTTCCCTCCATATCTTCTTCTCTTAATTCTCTTCTGGTTGTTCATTATGACCTCATCTTCCCAGCAGAAATGTGTGTGTGTGTGTGTGTGTGTGTGCTTGGAGGTGGTGTGGAGAGGGGGCAGAGTATGACACTCTCAGAGGGTGGTTTGGTCTGGTCCCTAACAGTCCTCTGGGTTCAGCACTGGGTCTCACATTTGATGGGCTTTCTGGATGCTCTTTAAACGGAGCAGTATGAAGGATGAATGCTACTGTTGGCATCACTCTTTGCTGCAAAGGCATTTAAAAGAAGGCCTGAGGCAATTAGGACATCAAATAATCCTATTGCTCTTATAATACCTAAATATTGAATATTTAAAAGGTAAGCAGGCTTGAAATTTGAAATGGAAAGAAAATGTCCCTTTAAGTTGTTAAGGAGTGTTAGGAGCCATAAGCCTCTGAAAAAAAGTTAGAAGTTCGAAGAATTCATAAGTCAAAGAACTTAGGTTACATTTATAAATATGTAGAGCTTACAGTAACAGAATCCGAGCCAATTCATAAGTCCACTTAGGAAGGTGACCAGAGAATAAGTCAACTAACTGCACTCATAGCCAATTTGGAATTCTGTCTCTAGGAAAATGGTTACTGTGAGATATTCACAGACAAGTCAGAGAAGGAAAGAAGTCACAAAAGAGATGTGAGGTGGTTAAGAAGTCAGATTTTACAATGACAGTGAATAATTTATGACCTAGGTGGCCTTAGAATGCATGTAGAGGCTTTTGGCCTTAATTTTCTCACCTGTAAATTGGTACCTATCTCACAAGGGGGTCATGAGAATGCTAGCAGTGTCATTGGTACATAGTAAGTGCTCAATAAATATTAGCTATTATTATTTCATCTAGATTTTTCCCCTAGAAGTACCATGTATCTGATACAAAGATGAACCTTTCAAATAAAGAGCGGTTGTAAGACAAAACAGTGAATTCAAGTGATTAACAGTAAGAAAGTAGTTTAGATTTTATACTGATATGAATTTGATTAAATAATCACAAAGATAAGTTGTTGACTCTGTTTTAGTTATAAAGGAGAAAAACTTCACCAGAAAGTATTTAATTTGGCAGTTATTTTGCTGTTTGCGTGTGTGTGTTTAGTTTACTTCCAGATGAGAGAAAAACAATTCCATAAGGGTTATTTCACCATCTGATCATGTTGTTTCATATTGGTTTATAGGTGCACCTATTATAGACTCATTCTTTTTTTAAAAATTTATTTATTATACTTTAAGTTCCGGGGTCCATGTGCAGAACAAGCAGGTTTGTTACATAGGTATACACCTGCCATGGTGGTTTGCTGAATCCATTCCCCTGTCATCTACATTAGGTATTCTAATGCTATCCCTCCTCTAGCCCCCCACCCCCCAACAGACCCTGCTGTGTGATAGTCCCTCCCTATGTCCATGTGTTCCCATTTTTCAGCACCCACTTATGAGGGAGAACATGCCATGTTTGGTTTTCTGTTCTTGTGTCAGTTTGCTGAGAATGATGGTTTCCAGCTTCATCCATGTCCCTGCAAAGGACATGAACTCATCCTTTTTTATGGCTGCATAGTATTCCATGGTGTATATGTGCCACATTTTCTTTATCCAGT
>CAUYQU010015988.1:0-42679 GCA_963574635.1 Cheracebus regulus | reverse complement strand
ATATTTCTTGGAGACTTTGTTCATTCCTTTTTACCCTTTTTTCTGTCATCTTGCCTTCTCGTTTTATTTCATTGAGTTGATCTTCGACCTCTGATATCCTTTCTTCTGCTTGGTCAATTCGGCTGTTGAAACTTGTGCATGTTTCGTGAAGTTCTCGTGTTGTGTTTTTCAGCTCCATCAATTCACTTATGTTCTTCTCTAAGTTGTCCATTTTCATTAACATTTTGTTAAATCTTCTTTCAAGGTTCTTAGTTTCTTTGCATTGGGTTAGAACATGTTCTTTTAGCTCACAGAAATTTCTTATCATCCACCTTCTGAAGCCTGATTCTGTGAGTTCATCACACTCATCCTCCATCAGGCCTTGTTCTCTTGCTGATGAGGAGCTGCGATCCCCTGTAGGAGGAGAGGCATTCTGATTTCGGGTGTTCTCAGCCTTTTTGCACTGGCTTCTTACCATTTTTGTGCATTTATCCACCTGTCGTCTTTGTAATTGCCGACTTTCAGATTGGGTCTCTGAGTGGACGTCTGGCTTGTTGGTTATGAAGTTTTTTCTGTTTCTTAGTTTTCCTTTGGCAGACGCCCCTTCCCCACAGAGCTGGGCCTTCCCAGGTTCAGCTGTGCTTGCTGTGCTTCCCAGGTTCAGCTGTGCTTGCTCTCAGTCCTCAGCGCTTCCAATTGCTCTTCTTCTTGTGGGGATGGGCCCAGCTGAGCCTGACTAAAAGGGCACTCAGTCCTGTATGCTCCGCACCAAGAAGCGCCGTGCCGGGGCACCGGCAAAACAGCTGCGCCAGCCAAAAGAGTCGCCCTGGCGACCATATGGCTCCTCTGCTGGGAATCTCCTGGTCTGTGGGCAACAAAAATTCATCAGAAAGTGCAGCGTCCACTCGTTCTCTGCGCTTTCACTGGGAGCTACATTCCTGAGCTGTTGCTAATCAGCCATCTTGGATCTCTCGACCACTAAATCTTTCTTCTTTCCTGTCAATCAGCACCTGCTCCTATGTCTGTTCAAATCCTATTTACTGAACTCATACTTTGTAAGACATGAGGGGAACAAAGATAAATAAGATTCAGTCTATGCCCTCAAGAATGGTCTTCATTAGGGTTTCATGACCTCAGCACTGTTGACGTTTGGAGCTGGATAATCTGTGTTGCAGGCATCCTGTGCACTGCAGGGTGTTCAGAAGCATCCCTGGCCTCCACCCACTAGATGCCAGTAGCATTCTCCTCTCAGTCAGGACAGTTAAAAATGTCTCCAGATGTTAAGTGTGCCCTGTGGAGCAAACAAAACTGACCTCAATTGAGAACCACTGGTCTAGATGCAGAGACATAAAGAAACAGAAAGATAAATTTCAGGCCAGGCGTCATGGCTTGTGCCTGTAATCCCAGCACTTTGGGAGGTCAAGGTGGGTAGATCACGAAGTCAGGAGATTGAGACCATCCTGGAGAACATGGTGAAACCCCGTCTCTACTAAAAATAGAAAAATTGGCTGGGCATGGTGGCGTGTACCTGTAATCCCAGCTACTCGGGAGGCTGAGGCAGGAGAATCAATTGAACCAGGGAGTTGGAGGTTGCAGTGAGCCAAGATTGCATCACTACTCCAGTCTGGTGAGAGAGCAAGACTCTGTCTCAAAACAAACAAACAAACACAAAAAAACAAAAAAAAATCAAAATTCAATATGAAGTAGATGTAAGCACAAGTACAGAAATGGTCTGTGAGGAAATTAAAATTGGAGACTTTAAAAACACTTGTATCTACAAGGATGAACTGGCCAATAAACTGAAGCTTAACCACGTGAAATAATTAAAGGACATCATAAGACAGCATTTTCACAGGTGGGGAGGAAAGGAACTAACACTTGTTTAGTCTTTGTTATGCAAAACTTGCTTTGCATTTGTTGATTTATTTCATTCTCACAATAATACAAAGTGTATACCATGCTCTGCTAATAGCAGCTAATATATCTGCACTGCCCATGCTGCTAGCTCATATAACCCTTAAAGCAGCCCAAGGGTGTAAGGGCTGGGTGGTGGTGCTGCCTTTATTTTACATGTGACAGTTGCAAGGCACAGGGAAGTTCCTTGCTAGTCAGTGACAGCCCTAGAATTCAGACATGGACGGACTCCGGGATCCAGCCCCATGCTGCCCCTTTGCCTTGGCTCATGCTGTCCACGTTGCCTGCATGCTTTAGCTTTTCTCTTCCCTCCCCACACTTTGCCGTTTGGGCATCCTTCAGGACTCAACTCCAAGGCTGAGCCCACCCAACGCCGTTCCTCAGCGTTCAGTCCTCGAGATGGCTATTTTCTCTTTGTGGTACATTTCCCCCTGGATTTTCTTCAGACTCCTCTCACATGAGCTTGTAGAAGGGAGCTGGGATCCCTCTTGCACTCCCAGGTTCTTACTCTTCGTAGCCACACAAATATACGTGTTATATTTGGAGTCCAGGGTGCTGCTCCTATGGAGTCTGACCTTTTTCAATTTCCTCACCCAAAGCCGCCCCGGTAACCATCTCAGGGCTGGAGGCCACAGCCTCTGTGTCTTTGCCCCAGCACCTCCAGCCCTGGTTCCGGCCATGCTCTCAGGCGCTTGCGGGTTTCCCCTGCCTGCATCTGAGGACACCAGCTGCATTCCCTGGGGGCAGCAGGGAGGGAAGGGCAGGAGGCGGTCAGGGAGCGGGAAAGCTCCGGGCTGGCGTCCAGGTTAGGCCATCGCCCTCCTGTCTGTGGTTGACTCTGCGCTTCTGCTCCTCCCTGTGACTTCCGGGTAAGACCGGCCTTCCCAGGGCTGCAGGGAGGCTGACAGCCCCTGAAGTACAGGAGGTGCTTGGTCCCGAGCCTCCGCAGCCTGGGAGTCAGACTCCGCTCTGCACGCCCCACTCAGTGCACGCTCTCAGCATGATCGAGTCGAGTAGGTGTTTGTCCCACTCTTCCCCTATACTCCAACCTTTCTCTCCTCAAGCTATAGAAAATGAACCCTTTATAGCTCTCCTCTGCCAGCAAAGGCAAGTCAAAATCACCAGCCCCTCTGGCAGCGTAGCTGGCCCCGTCGCAGCAGCTGTCCTGAGTCGGCACAGCCGAGAGCCCTCTGCTGGGGACATCGGGAGCCGCGCAAAGGCCGGAGACTTCCAAGGAGGCGCCTTTTAGCAGTTTGTTGGTCTAATGCCTCTGAAACCATAATTTTGATGGTAGAGAGAGTGTGTGAAAGACCGGTAAGACCTAGAAAACGTGGTTTTTCTTGTTTGTGACCTTATCCCCGTTTTCCTGATGTTCCTGATAATAGGGTCATTCGCTTTTGTTTCTAGATCTTGTTTCAAGATCTGACTGGGCCTGACTCTGTCCATCTAATCCTTGTGTATCCTTTCCTTCCATTCTACAGATGAGGAAACTGAGTCACAGAGCAGGGAGCAAAGGGAGCCATGGCCTTTGCTCCAAGCCTCCCATACCTTCTGCCTGACTTCAGAAACTGCTGCCCTGGAAGGTCTGACAACCCTCAGCTTCTCCTTTCCCAGCTGCAGACACTCCTTTGGAGGCTCTCTGAGTGACGTCAAGGGTCCCACTTTTTTCTGCCTCCCAAACCTCCAGAGCAGCTTCCCCATGACCTGTCCCAAGGTGGTGAGCTTGCCACTTGTTCTTTTTTCGACGCATCCTTGCCCTAGATGTTTCAAAGTCCTGGACTTGCTCAAAACCCCCCATTTTCCCTGTGCCCAGGAGCAGGAGGCTCCAGGTAGGGAATGGTGGCAAGCAACCTAGACATTTTACCACAAAGAGGGAGAAACCAAACCTTAGCGATTATTATATCCTTGGGCTAATTATGAGCAACAAAAAGCCACTCTGAGTAATTTAAACGGAAACAGAATGAATTGAAAGGATATGAAATGGCGGCAGAACTACGCTTGCAAAATAGGCTGGAACAAGGGCAGGTGCTAAGGGTCAGGACCCTGGCCAAAGTCATGGCACACTCTCAGTCACACTCAACCTGGCGTGAGCGTGGCACTATGCTGCCTGGTGACATAGCGGGAGCCGCCTGTTCCGGACACAGCTGCCTCTGGACCCTGGATGAGAAAGCTGCTACATCTACTGTTTCTGCTCCTGTTTTATTAGTATCTAATTCAGTTTGGGCAGATGTATGTGATTGATCAAACCCAGGTCACAGCCCCACCCTGGCTGCATGAGAAGCATTTCTGCTTGTCTGATGGGAGGTGGTCTCAGCAACCCACCAGTCCTTGAAAGGTATTGTCTCCAAATAAGACTGGATGCGGGCCGGGAACAGTGGCTCATGCCTGTAATCCCAGCACTTTGGGAGGCTGAGGCGAGCGGATCACCTGAGGTCAGAAGTTTGAGATCACCCTGGACAACACGGTGAAACCCCGTCTCTACTAAAAACATAAAAATTAGCCAGGTGTGGTAGCACACACCTGTAATCCCAGCCACTCAGGAGGCTGAGGTAGGAGACTCGTTTGAACCAGGGAGGCGGAGGTTGCAGTGAGCTAACAGCGTGACATTGCACTCTAGCCTGGGCAACAAGAGACTCTGTCTCAAAAAAAAAAAAAAAAAAAAAAAAAAAAGGAAACCCAGGCTTTCCGGCTTAAATCTAAATCATTGAAAAAGAGACAAGGGATAGGCCAGGTGTGGCAGCTCATGCCTGTAATCCAGTACTTTGGGAGGCTGAGGTGGGCAGATCACAAGGTCAGGAGTTCAAGCCTGGCCAACATAGTGAAATCCAGCTCTACTAAAAATACAAAAATTAGCCAGGTGTGTTGGCATGCGCCTGTAGTCCTAACTACTGGGGAGGCTGAGGCAGGAGAATCGCTTGAACCCAGGAGGCAGAGGTTGCAGTGAGCAGAGACCATGCCATTGCACTCCAGCCTGGATAGCAGAAGGAGACTCTGTCTCAAAAAAAAAAAAAAAAAAAAAAAGAAAGAAAGAAAGAAAAGAAAAATAGACAAGGGACAGATGAGAATAAAAATGTGTTTTGTTACTGCTAAAAGCTTGTTGGAGAACACCACTTATTTGGGAGACAAAATGGGCTTGCTGATGGTACCCTTGGTAACAGGTATTCACCTGTCCTTGGCATAGGCATACAGGCCAGCCCTCCACACTGCAGGGACAGGAAGAACACCCACTTCTGGTGGACCAGCTGGCTCCTAAAGAGGAGAGGGGACTAAGCCACACATGCTTGCTTCTTTCTCTCCAGCTTCTCCCAGGTAAGCCACGTTTCCTCTTCCCCAGGTAGAGAGAGGCCAAGAGTATTATTAATAGAAGTCCCATTTTCAGGAAAACATGACAAAGAGGAAATGCATATTCCTTCCCTACGGAGAACTCCACCTTCTCAGAATTCTCCCTCAGCAAGACTGAGTGTGTGTGTGTGTATGTGTGTGTGTGTGTGTGTGTGTGTGTGAGAGAGAGAGAGAGAGAGAGAGACAAGGAGAGAAAGACAGAAAAGAGAAAGAGACAGTGAGCAATAAACCTTCCTGCAAGCCCTTCCTGACTCCCAGCCAGGAGGACCCACCCACCTCTCTGTGGCCTGTTACCCATCCTCCACTCCTTTCTTCCAGCCATAAATAAATTATATATATTTATGTATATATATATTATTTATAAAATATATATATAATATAATACAATATATATTATATTATATTGATATATATAATATACAAATATATATATATAATATATATATAAATATATATATTTTTTGAGATGAAGTCTCACTCTGTCACCTAGGCTGGAGTGCAGTGGCCCAGTCTTGGCTCACTGCAACCTCTGTCTCCTGGGTTCAAGCGATTCCTCAGCCTCAGCCTCCCAAGCAGCAGGCATTAGGCTGCATTTTCTAGCCTTCTTTGCTGCTAGGCGTGACCATGTGGTTAAGTTTTGGCCAATGAGGTGTAAGCAGAAGTGGTATAAGAGACTCTTTGGGACTGCGCCTGTAGGGAAATGGCATACCCCTTTTTCTCTCTTTCCTGGTGGCTGGAATATGAACATAGGGCTGAAGCCTGAGCAGCTGTCTTAGACCATGAAGTGGCAGCTATGCAGTGAAGGCAGTGAAGGAGCAAAACAGGAGCTCTGAGTACCGAACAAGTCTGTGGAACCACAATACCAAGTCTGTGTAGTTCTCTCCTAAGTACTTCATTTATGTGAGAGAAACACATTTCTTTCTCATTTAAGCCACTGCTCTTTGGAGGTTTCTGTTACTTGCTGCCAAAACTAATCCTAACTAATAGAACATGTGTGTGCGTGTTAGGAGGTTTACACATGTCTAGATGCAGATACGTCTACTAAAGTTCATGGAGAAAGTAGGAGTATGAATAGTCATTCATCTGTCCATTGTTTTTTTTGAGATGGAGTCCTGCTCTGTCACTCATGCTGGAGTGCAATGGCATGATCTCGGCTCACTGCAACCTCTGCTTCCCAGGTTTAAGTGATTCTCCTGCCTCAGCCTCCTGAGTAGCTGGAATTATAGGTGCCTGCCACCACACTCGGCTAATTTTTTTGTATTTTTAGTAGAGATGGGATTTCAGTATATTGCCCAGGCTGATCTTGAACGCCTCACTTGAGGTGATCCACCCACCTCGGCCTCCTGATTTTTTTTTTTTTTTTTTGAGATGGAGTCTCACGCTGATGCCCAGGCTGGGGTGCCCTCAGGTGATCTGTCGACCTCTGCCTCCCAAAGTGCTGGGATTACAGACGTGAGCCACCGTGCCCGGCTTCATCTGCCTATTAATGTTAACTGTGCACCCATCATGTGCAAGGCACCAAGCATGACGGGACTTGTGAGGGAGACAGAGGAGAATCAGAGAGACCCTGGCCCCAAGCAGCTTAGAGTCCAGGACATCGAGCTTGTACACGCACGAGGCTGGAACTTCCCACAGTGTATTTTCTATTCTGTTACCATTCCTGAAACGAACAGGCTCACCTTGGATTACTGCCAGGAATGGCTGATGTTTTATGGGGTCTGGGCCACAACTGAGAATGACTGAAAGTAAGGCAGGCCTGGGAGAAAAATATGGACACCTGAGATGAGCAAGGCCCACAGGTATCTGTGCTGGGACACCAGCTGAACAGAACTGTGGTCATATAGGTGTGGCTGGGGCTGGAGATAGAGAGCAGGGTGCAGCATCTGTTCCGGGGTGGGAAGCGAATGGTCTCCAGAACATACTGGTCCAAGGATATGCTAACTCCTAGAGCAGAGCTTCCTAAAGTGGGCTAGCAGCATGAGCATCCCGGGGAGCTGATCAGATATGCACATCCAAACTCGAAGGGGCGTGCCATCAATCTGTGGTTTTAGGAGATCTCCATGATTCTGAGGCATGCTCAAGTTAGAGAATCCTGGACTTCTGAAGCCAGGTAGGAAGGTGGGGCAAGTCAATGCATAGGAGGCTACAAATTCAAAATATAGTGTAATCCAAGCATTGTAGCCCCCCTCTGAGACAGAAGCTAATTTGACAAACCCCATGAGTAGGTGAGGTGCAGAGGCTCATGCCTATAATCCCAGCACTTTGGGAGGCTGAGGTGGGAGGATCACCTGAGGTTGGGAGTTCGCGACCAGCCTGACCAACATGGAGAACCCTGTCTCTACTAAAAATACAAAATTAGCTAGGCATGATGGCACATTCCTATAATCCCAGCTACTCTGGAGGCTGAGGCAGGAGAATCGCTTGAACCTGGGAGGTGGAGGCTGCAGTGAGCTGAGATTGGGCCACTGCACTCCAACCTGGGTGACAGAGCGAGACTTTGTCTCAAAAACAACAACAACAAAACAAACCCCATGAGTAAGACGTGACAGAAGACTGGTGAGGTCCTCCTAAGGAACACCCACGGTCCATTTGTACAACAGAGGGTACAAAACGTGGCGCTGTAAAGGCCTGGGAAGTTTCCAAATTCAATCAAGTGAACTGAGCAAATATTCTGACCCTGAATATAAAAGAATGTCTTAACGCGATTGTGTTGTAACATGACTGGGAGACAAAGATGTGTTAAGTAACAGCAGGGCAGGGGGTCTGCCCACACCGTCAGCCACAGAGCCCGAGTTTCTTGGTGTTTATTCAGCACTGCCCAAATGGTAGAGCTAGGGGTGGTGGCATATGTGTTCCATGCACTGGCAGGATGCGAAGACACCTCGTTTAGTACAGGAGAGACGTGAGTGCCCTTGTTCCTGGAAATGTAAACTCTTTAACACAAGCCTTAGCTGTGAGATTTCTCATTAATGGATGGTTCTGACCTTTTCCTGGCTTATAAATCCAGGGAATCTAATAAAGACTGATCACATACACACACAGAGTCTTTGATTTAATAATCACATTGGAATCTCCCAAAGTGTACTGTTGAGGAACACTAAGTTTAGCCTGCCCCCATGGTTCCCTTGTGGAAGATATTTTTAGTTTGTAATGAGTTGTAGGCGGGTAACAGCTGCCTACCTGGTAGATTCTTGAGTTATGTGTATATGTAGAACACCTGTGTATTAATGAGAATCACCTGTCAAAGAGAACTACCTATGTGGATGAAAATGTGCTGGGGGCCTTCAGTCTGGAGAGCTGTCAGCCCCGCAGGCTCTCAGGCTGTTGGTCCTCAGGATAGATCCACTCTGTTGTGCTGCCTGAGTGTCTGTCTCAGTCCTTCAGCCTGCCTGGGCAGGGGCCGCCTGTCCGAGCTGGTACTCGGTAGCGTACCTTCTGTTCTGTCATCCTTCCCAGAAACAAAAAAACCAAACCAACTAAAAGAACAGCAAAACCCAGCCCATTTCCAATTCCTGCCTTGGACGGGCTGGAATGGTCTTACGGTATTCAGTTCACAGTGGAGGAAGAATGAAGCAATGCTGGCACAGGCGGGGAACACTGCTGACTTAGGCTGAGAACTCCTGCAGATTAATAACACTCAGTAAGACGCAGTCCTGATCACCAAGTATACTAGTTATCTTCTGCTGTATAACGAATTACCCTAAAGTGTAATGACTTAAAACAACAAACCTGTATTCTCTCCTCATTTCCAAGAGTTAGGAATTCATGAGTGACTTAGCTGGTGGTTTTGCCTCAGGGTGGTTCATGAGATTTTGGTCAAGGGGTCTGCCAGGAATGGAGGCTCTGCCTCCAAGAGGATTCTCTCCCTTGACTACTAATAGAAGGTCTCAGATCCTCCCCATGGGGGCCTTTCTATAGGGCTGCTTGAATGGCCTTACCACATGACGTTCCTATCATCAGTCTAGCTTTCCTAGAATGAGTAATCCAAATGAGGGCAAGGTGAAAGTCACAGTATCTTTTATGACATAGCCTTGGAAATCATCTACAGTCACTTCTGTCCCATGTTTTTTTTAAAAATTTTATTTTTATTTTATTATTATTATTTTTTGAGACATGGTCTCACTCTGTTGCCCAGGTTGGAGTGCAGCGGCACCATCATGGCTCACCGAAACCCCGCCTCCTGGGTTCAATCAATTCTCCTGTCTCAGCTTTCCAAGTAGCTAGGACTACAGAAATACCCCACCACCCTGGCTAAACTTTTTATTTTTTGTAGAGACGGGTTTTTGCCACGTTGGCCAGGCTGGTCTCCAACTCCTGGTCTCAAGCTCCACCCCATGTTTTGGTTTGTATTTTTTTTTTCTTGAGACAGAGTCTCGCTCTGTTGCTTAGGCTGGAGTGCAGTGGTGAGAACTCAGCTCACTGCAATCTCTGCCTCCTGGATTCAAGTGATTCTCCTTCCTGAGTAGCTGGGATTACAGGTGCATACCACCATGCCCAGCTAAATTTTTTGTATTTTATTAGAGATGGGGTTTCACCATCCTGGCCAGGCAGGCCTCGAACACCTGACTTTGTGATCTGCCGGCCTCGGCCTCCCAAAGTGCTGGGATTACAGGCATGAACCACCATGCCAGACCCCATGTTCTTTATAAAAAGTCAGTCAAGGTGGGGCACGGTCTCAGCTCACTGTAACCTTGAGGCACCCCCACTTCAAGTGGTTCTTTTGCCATAGCCTCCTGAATAGCTGCAATTACAGGTGCATAACAGTATACCTGGCTAATTTTCATATTTTTAGTAGCAATGGGGTTTCACCATATTGGCCAGACTTGTTCTCCTAATCTCAGATGATCCATCTGCCTTGGCCTCCAAAAGTGCTGGGATTACAGGTGTGAGCCACTCCGCCTAGCTGAGCTTTTGAGGAATGAATTGTCAAAAAAACTGTGGGCCTATTTAAAAACCATTATACCGAGAAATTTCAAATGACTAAATCAGTTTCTAGCTAGTTTAATCGTAGGAAGGGATTAGAAACATTGCAATCCAAGAGAGCTGTGTCCCCTGGCAGGGTTTAAGTGTTGGGCTATTGTGAGTTTGACTTACATGAGTTAGTGTTCCAAATTCTGATCAACTGTGGTTGAACTGAATTAAGATCTTGCCCTTTAAAGCTGAGAACCAAAGGACACTGCTAACTTCTTATTTTTATTATTTTAAACATAGAGAAGAGGTCTCCCTATGTTGCCCAGGTTGGTCCGGAACTCCTGGGCTCAAGGTTTCCTCCTGCCTTGACCTTCCAAAGTCCTGGGATTACAGGGGTGAGCCACCCACCCCGGCCTGCTAACCTGTGAGTTAGTAGTCTCTGTCCCTACCCTCTACTCCCTTCCTCTCTGCTAGTCCTAAATACATAGTAGCCTCCTCCGTTTTTAGCACAGCTATATCTATCAACAGGCCAAAGAATCTGAGGAGAGCATCCTACACATTTCAAACGGTGGGAACGGAGACTCTTCTTTCCTGCAGAACAATCTCCCCTCATCACTGGGGAACTACTAGATGCAGCTCTGCTAAGGGCCTCCACGGACGGAGTCTGCTTGCTATCTGCTCTCAGTGACCGAAGCCCATCCTTTGCTCATTTATCCTTGTGTCCACTCCGGGAGCCGCACAGCGGCCTCAGCCGTGTTTCATAGGTGTTTGCTGACTTAGTCATCTGACTCTCTCTGGAGCAGTTATTTTCTTATTTTCTTTTTTAGACAGAGTTTCGCTCTTGTTGCCCAGGCTGGATGGAGTGCAATGGCGCGATCTCGGCTCACTGCAACCTCCGCCATCCGGGTTCCAGCGATTCTCCTGCCTCAGCCTCCCGAGTAGCTGGGATTATAGGTGTGTGTCACCACACGCGATTAATTTTTCTTTCTTTCTTTTTTTTGTATTTACTAGAGGCGGGGGTTTCACCAAGTTGGTCAGGCTGGTCTTGAACTCCTGACCTCAGGTGCTCCACCAGCCTCGGCCTCCCAAAGTGGTGGGATTACAGGCGTGCGCCATTGCGCCCAGCCTGGGGCAGTTATTTTCTGCCTTGTACTACATTCCTGCCTCTACCTCTCCACAGGGTGCACAGGGGCGGACTCAGGGGTGCAGTCTCCCCAGGCGCCGGGTGGGCGTCAGCGGGTTTACAGAAACAATAAAAGACTTAACAGTTGGCGCGCGATGGGCGTCCCTTGACTGACAGGGGCTCAGAGGACCTGAACATCACTAAGGGTCGGCCCCAGCGACCACGCCCTGGAGTCAAGGTTGAGACCCCCGGCCCAGACAGTCAGTGAACTGAGGGAGGCCGGTCTGGGGCCTGCCGCGCATGTTCCTGGGATCCGCAGGCGCGGGGAGACAGCGCAGGCGCCGCCGCTCAGGCCGTGCCCACCGTGCGCCGCGGCCCGCTCACCGCGATCTCGATCTATGAGGCGGCGGGGCTCCGCACTTCTTCGCTGCCACGGAGCCCCTTTGGCGCGCGGGTGGAGTTCCGATGGCGCCCGCCAGACTCCGCGCGCTTACTGGACTACAACTCCCGAGATGCCGCGCGCGTCGACGGCTGATTGGCTGCGCGGCGGGCGGAGTCGCGGGCGGGCGGCACGCTGTGCACGTGCACACGGCGACCGCCGGATGGCTGCGTGGGGCTGTGTGGCTGCGCTCGGCGCGGCGCGCGGGCTTTACTGGCGGCCGGCGGTCGCGGCTGCTGGGCTATCGGGCCGCCGCTCCCGCAGGGGCTATGCTGTGGGCCTCACTCAGGTGAGGACGCCGGGGTTCCGGCCGAGCCGCCGGCTATTCAGGGCCGGCGGCGGGGCGGGGAGCCGCGGGGAAGGAGGGGCGGCCGGGCTGGCATCCCTGGCCTCCTGGGAACGGCCTGGACCCTCGTCGCGCCCGAGTGCATCTCGCTCTTGCCGGGGCCCTGAAGTGTCCTGCCTCCCCTGATTCACCGGCGGCCTCGGAAACGCTACTCCCGCGGGAGAGCGCTGGTCAGGACGGCCCCGGCCTGGCTGCTCGTCAGCCCCGCCGGTTTCCGCGTCCCGGTTTTCCCGGTTCTCCCTCTGATTTCCATCTTGAGGACGTTTGGGCGCTGATTTTCAGCTGCATGCGGAGGAGACTGGGACCCGCGCCGGGAGCCCCGCCTGCGGGTGCACCGCCCCGAAGCGCGTGTGGCTTTGGTGCGGGCATTGGGTTTGGCCCCCCTCGCCGCGACCTTTCTTGAGCGCTGGCGGCTCCTTGAAATTGGGAGATGGAGATTGCAGTGAGCGGAGATCGGGCCACTGCACTCCAGCCTGCGCAAAGAGCGAGACTGTATCAAAAAAGAAAGAAAGAAAGAAAATAGGCCGGGCTTGGTGGTTCACGCCTGTAATTCCAAAACTTTGAGAGGCCGAGGGGGTGGATCACCAGGTCAGGAGATCGAGACCATCCTGGCTACGTGGTGAAACCCCCCGTCTCTACTAAAAATACAGAAAATTAGCCCGGCGTGTTGGCACACGCTTGTCGTCCTAACTGCTCGGGAGGCTGAGGCAAGAGAATAGCTTGAACCCGGGAGGTGGAGGTTGCATTAAGCCGAAATCGTGCCACTGCACTCCAGCCTGGGTGACAGAGTGCGACTCCGTCTCAAAAAAAAAAGAAAAGAAAAAGAAAATTAACCTTAGCTTAGTGTAACTTTTTTGCTTTACGAAGTTTTTAATTTTTAAAACTTCTTACTCTTTTGTAATAGCTCTTAGCTTAAAACATAACACATTGTACAGCTGTACTAAATATCTTCATTTATATCATTGTTCCATAGCTTTTTTCTATTAAAAAAAATTTTTTTAAACTTTTGTTAAAAATGAAGAGACAAACACACATACTAGCCCAGGCCTACACAAGGTCAGGTCAGGTAATCAATATCCCTGTCTTCCCTCCTTAGGAGGCAGTAATATGCGTGGAGCTGTGATCTGTGTTAACAATGCCTTCTTCTGGTTATCTTCTGAAGGACCTGCCTGAGGCTCTAGAGGTGTCACTCTTTTCAGAAATATGTCCATGGTGGTTTGCTTGGTTCCTTTTTTTTTTTTTTGTCAGATTTGCTTGTAAGCAGATAATGTACCATAAACATTCCTCTCTTCTAATGAAAACCTTTTGGTGTTGGAGTCCATGTTTCAAACTTTATAAGGAACTCGAGGTCTGTAAAAGCTTCTGCTGAACCCTTCACCATGAATTTTCTTGGATGTTCTTTTCTTTCTGTAGTTACCTTTTCTCTTGCCACTTTTTCAGCTATGAGTTCCTGTTCCATTATAATCTTAAGGGACCATCATATATGCCCTTTCAGTGGCATTGACTGAAACTACTTTATGGTGTGTGACTGTATTACCATGTTGCATTAGTGTGGTGCACTTGTTATAATTGATGCATACCTTCACTTTTTGTGGTGCTGGGTGCCTGGTTCTCTGTGTATATCCTGAAGGTTGGGGAGAGGGGTGTTGTTTTCAGGAACTACAAGAAAACTTGGTCGGTTTCCTTTTGGCAGCTGTTTCTTGGATAAGGGGGCCTTATGGATATTGCTCAGTTTTCCTGAAAACTTTGCTGTTCTAAGAAGCAGAAGCTATGGATTCTTATTTTTAAGAAAGCACATCTTGTGACTATGTAGAAAATGACCATTAAAACTATGTATGAGTAAATTTTGCAGCCATTGTACAAATGAGCTGTTTTTTTTTTAATTATGTAAGTTTTCAAAAATTCAAAAATGGGGAATGATATGAACCCCTGTGCCCATCTCCCAGATTAAGCAGTGATTAACATTTTGCCATACTTATTTTGCTTATCTCCCTCCTTTTTTTGTGGCTCAGATTTTAAAGTAAGTCTCTGATTTTTTTGTCATTTCAACCCTAAATTCTCCTGTGTGTACCTCTTAGAAAACAAGGACATTTTCGCTGGGTGCCATGGCTGACAGCTATAATCCCAGCACTTTGGGAGTTGGAAGGATCACTTGAGCCCAGGCGTTCCAGACCAGCCCAGGCAACATGGGGAGACCCTGTCTCTACAAAAAAAAAAAAAAATTGTTAGCCAGGCATGTGGTGGTGGTCGCTTGTAGTCCCAGTTACTCGGGAGTCTGAAGCAAGAGGATCCTTTGAGCTCAGGAAGTCGAGGTTGTAATGAGCCAAGATGATACTGCTGCACCCAGCCTGGGTGACAGAGTGAGACCCTATCTTGTCTCAACCAAAAAAAAAAAAAAGAAAAGAACGTTCTGAACATAACCACAATGCCAGTATCATACCTAACAACATTAGTCATTCTTTAGTATCACTTAAAATTTAGGCCTTTTTTTAAAACAACCTGGCCATTATTGAGATAAAATCTAGGCCTTGTTAAAAATGTTCTGATTGTCTCCAGGTTTTGAGCAAATGAGTTTTAAGTTTAAATTTTCAGAACAGTATGCTCTGTGTTCATAACAGTACAAAAAAGGTGTTAGGGTTGGGCACGGTGGCTCATGCCTGTAGTGCCAACACTTTGGAAGGCTGAGATGGGAGGATCCCTTGATCCCAGGAGGTCAAGGCTGCAGTGAGCCGTGATCATGTCATTGCACTACAGCCTGGGGGACGGAGCAAGACTGTTTATTAAAAAAAAAGTGTTGGGTGGGAGCTGTGGCTCATGCCTGTAATTCCAGCACTTTGGGAGGCTGAGGTGGGCGGATCACTTGAGTCCAGGAATTTGAGACCAGACCAACATGGTGAAACCTCGTCTCTACTGAATACAAAAATTAGGTGGGTGTGATGGTGCACACCTATAGTCCCAGCTACTTGGGAGGCTGAGGTGGGAGGATCACTTGAGCCCGGGAGGCGGAGGTTGCAGCTAGCTGAGATCATGCCACAAAAAAGTGTTGGAATCACCCAGTCCGTACCTCCAGGGACTTACTTTCTAAGAGCCACTCTTTTCCTTCAGAAAGGGATAGGGTGGTCAGGACGTGCCTATTTCTCCCTAACCATTTATCCTTCCGGTCATTCAGCATCCAGTCAGCCTTTGTCGTTGGCACTGTTTCAGGTATGGGGATAATGGGCAGATCACATCCTCTCCTCTCTTGAGGCCTAGGTAGTGAGTCTCTAGAAGAATAAGAAAATCAAATCTGAAAAGTGCTATGGTTACTTTTCCCAGGAAAAATGCATGTAGCATTGTGGTTTTTTGTTTGTTTGTTTGTTTGTTTTTGAGACGAGGTCTCGCTCTGTCGCCAGGCTGGAGTACAGTGGTGCAATCTAGGCTCACTGCAACCTTCAACTCCCTGGTTCAAGTGATTCTCCTGCCTCAGCCTCCCGAGTAGCTGGAATTACAGGCACATGCCACCACGCCCAGCTAATTTTTGTATTTTTAGTAGAGACGGGGTTTCACCATATGTCATCATGGTCTCCATCTCCTGACCTCATGATCCACCTGCCTCGGCTTCCCCAAGAGCTGGGATTACAGGCATGAGCCACTGTGCCTGGCTCGCATGTAGGGTTTTTTTTTTTTTTTTTAAATAGGGAGTCTCGCTCTGTCACCCAGGCTGGAGTACAGTGGTGTACTCTCAGCTCACCGCAAGCTCCACCTTCCGGGTTCAAGCAATTCTCCTGCCTCAGCCTCCCAAGTAGCTGGATTACAGGTGCGCACCACCACACCTGGCTAATTTTTGTATTTTTAAGTAGAGATGGGGTTTCACTATGTTGGCCAGGCTGATCTCGAACTCCTGACCTCGTGATTCGCCCACCTTGGCCTCCCAAAGTGCTGGGATTCCAGGTGTGAGCCACTGCACCCAGCTTGCATGTAGAGTTTTAAGGGGATTTATGGCCGTCCTGAAATCTTACCTGTGGGTCTAGGCTAGCACCCCCATTCTAGTAAGATTTCTTGGGGAATAGGGAGGGATCCTTGAGGGTACATGAGTATATTGAGGAGAGAGGAGAACTGTAACTCACAGCTGGGGGCTGGCAGGAGGTGGGAGAAGCAATCCTTGGATCCCTTATTTTCTCTGAGGTGCTGCCGAGTTGCCAGCTGAACTTGAGAGGCTGAATCCTGAATCCAGCACTTGTGAACTGAGTGACCCTTGCTGAGTTCTCTCTGAGGTTGTGTCTTCTTTGTCCAATCAGGTAATTTAGTGCCTGTATATTGAACACCTTGTATAACCCAGGCACATTTTGCTAGGCAAGGCCATTTGGAGATGCTGACACTTCCCCAAAGGGCTGGTACAAAGAATACATAAAAATGCCTTTGTTACATGTCTGGCTGAGTGCCTGGGGCAGTGACAGGTCTGGGTGCCACAGGATAAACCTGTGGAGCGGAGGGTTGGTAGCACCATTTGTCTAGGCATTTCCTGTGTGGCATGTGGGGCTTGGTCAGCTCTCTCTTGGCAGCTATTTTTTGGTGTTCAGGTGTGATGTTTTGTTGGCTGGAGTTGCTTCTTCCTGTATTTCCAGTGTCACTGCCCTCCTCCAGCCACCCTCCTCCAGCTTGGCGCTGTTGCTGTCATTGTCCAAGCTGAGAGGCCTCATGCACAAGCTAGCATGGAGGAGCTGGAAAATCGCCTCTCTTGGGGGTCTTGCCTGTTCAGTGGAAGGGAGATGGGATCATTATAGCCATTCCAGTCCCTATTTTATGGGACCCAGAGACATCCCTCAGCTTCCTTGACCCCACATGCTCTTGGTTTTCCTCCTTGCACTGTTGTTTGCTGGTAGGTGTTGCATGCTCCATTATTAAGTGGCGTTTTCTTCCTGGTTCTCTGAGGGCAGAGACCTTCCAAATTTTTCATCTCCGGGACCTTCTGTCCAGTGCTGATGTCTCCACTTGCCTGTCTCCCAGGTCCAAAGTGGGACTTACTTTTTGTCCTCCTTTGACCTCCCACTGCCTGCTCCTACTGTGCCCTTTGGTTCAGTGACTGATACCAGCATCTATCCTCCTGGGTTCCCAGGCCAAAATAAAAAAGCATGGGAGTCCGTGTGGCTCCCTCCTCCCTCCACCCCTGCATCTGGATGGTTACAAAATCATGACTGTTCTGTTTCTGATAATGCCCCCTGAACTCCATTCTTATTGCCACTTCCCCAGGTAAAACCTCCATCTTCTCTGTCTTGGATTGCATTTGGCCTCACCTGGTCTACTTTGACTTAACTCCCTTCAGGGCACTCAGTGCAGTCTTTTCTCTGCACCCAAATTTTTTTCTATGGTTCCGGTCTGATGATACCACTTTCCATTTTCAAACTCCTTTAATTGGCCTAGAAGACCTGTTGTGGCCAATCTTCCCCCACCCCTGTGGGTCAGGTTCCCTTGGTGTGGGGTCATCTCTTAGTGCAGGGCTCCCTGTGTACTGTCCTGGTGTTGCTTGTTTAATTGTCTTCTCACTGAACCAAGTAGCCAGGCAGGAAGCACTCATCTAGTCTGGCGGTGGGTGAGGGGTGCAAAGTTTTGTTACAGGATGTGTTTAACACTTTTATTGCCCAGCTCAAAATTCGCTTTTAAGAAACTGCTTCTGTTTAATTCTGTTTATTTATTTAGAACTTACCTAGGCTTGATTTGCACTTGCAAAATTGCTGCCCTTTTAGAGTTTGGTTTCTAGACTGGTTGCTTGCTCTATCACCCTAGCTAAGAAATGAGGGACTGAAGCGCCACTTTTTTTTTTTTTTTTTTTTTTTTTTTTTAAACACAGAGTCTAGCTTTGTCATCCAGGCTAGAGTGCAATGGCACGATCTTGGCTTACTGCAGCCTCCACCTCCCAGGTTCAAGTGATTCTCCTGCCTCAGCCTCCTGAGTAGCTGGGATGACAGGCGCCCACCACCATGCCTGGCTAATTTTTGTGTTTTTAGTAGAGACAGAGTTTCGCCATGTTGGCCAGGCTGGTCTTGAACTCCTCACCTCAAGTGATTTGCCCTCCTCAGGCCCACGAAGTGCTGGGATTATAGGCACAAGCCACCACAGCTGGCCTGGAGCACCATTTCTGATTCTGATCTCTCTTTATATAGGGAGCTCTGTGCATAGAATAGGTGTGTCAATACGAATGACTTGACCTAGGGCCAGGCCAGGTGGCTCACGCCTGTAATACCATCACTTTGGGAGGCCTTGGCGGGCGGATCACCTGGGGTCAGGAGTTCGAGACCAGCTAGACCAACATGGAGAAACCCTGTCTCTAATTTTTAAAATTAGCTGGGCATGGTGGCACATGCCTGTAATCCCAGCTACCTGGGAGGCTGAGATAGGAGAATCCCTTGAACCCAGGAGACGGAGATTGCAGTGAGCTAGGATTGTGCCATTGCACTCCAGCCTGGGTAACGAGAGAAACTCTGTCTCAAAAAAAAAACAACAAAAAACGAATGACTTGACCTAGTTGGCACCAAGAAAAGAAAAATAGCAAACAGGTTAGTTTTTTTTGACAACTGAAGAACATCTTATATGTTAACAGTCAGTTTATAAAAAGAGAAATGGAATGATTTTTAAAAAGAGAATTCATCTTTATAAATCCAGGAAATGTAGATAGAGAAGAGATAATTTTTTTTTTACCTTTAAATTAACAAAAAGTCTGATAATTAACAAACAAATGGTTGTGGAAATCAGTGTTGTAAGGGTGAACATTGCCGGTGGACGTGTAAGTTGATACATGTTTTTGGACAACAGTTTGTCAGTTGTTTGGGTAATTATATTTGCTCTCTCTGATTTATTACTCCTACTTTTAAGAATTTATCTAGCTGAAGGAAATATCCATAACATGGGAAAAATCAGTATTAATGCGAGGTTCCTTGTAGCATTACTTTACATGGGGCAAAAATGTGGAAAAACCTAACTGTCCAAAATATAGGGAATAATGTTAGTGAATTCTTCACTTAGAATAGTATGTAGCCAGAAGTGACGTTTGGGAAATAGAGCTATGCATAATTAATATGGGAAGATTGGGTGGGGCACAGTGGCTCAATCCTGTAATTCCCGCTGTTGGGAGAGTGAAGCAGGCAGATCACCTAAAGTCAAAAGTTCCAGATCAGCCTGGTCAATATGGCGGAAACCTGTCTCCACTAAAAATATAAATATTAGCCAGGCGTGGTAGCGCATGCCTGTAATCCCAGCTATTCGGGAGGCTGAGGCAGGAGAATCACTTGAACCTGGGAGGTGGTGGTCGCAGTGAGCTTAGATTGCGCCACTGCACTCCAGTGTGGGTGAGAAGAGCAAAACTCCGTCTGAAAAAAAAAAAAAAGTCCAAGAGATACCAACTAACAAAGTAACATGATTCTCTGTGTGTGTTAAGATTAAAAAGGTGTGGGCCAGTTGCAGTGGCTCACACCTATAATCCCAGTACTTTGGGAGGCTGAGGCGGGCGGATCACGAGGTCAAGAGATTGAGACCATCCTGGTCAACATGGTGAAACCATCTCTACTAAAAATACAAAAATCAGCTGGGCATGGTGGCACAGCCTGTAGTCCCAGGTACTCGGGAAGCTGAGGCAGGAGAATTCCTTGAACCCAGGAGGCAGAGGTGCAGTGAGCCGAGATCGCGCCGTTGCACTCTAGCGTGGGTAACAAGAGCAAAACTCCGTCTCAAAAAATATATATATTAAAAAGGTGTGTATACTATAGATTTATAAAAGGCTTCTGGAAAACAGGGAATAGGACTAGGTAAGATGGAGACAAATTTTGTATCATTTTTATATTGTCTGTAGTGATTGAGGTTATTTTTAAAAAACTTTTTGCTATAATAAAATCTTCAAAGATTGTTATAAAGGCTATTGTAATCCATAAAAATATTTATGATATGTCAAGCAAAAAAGAACAAGATGATGCAAAATTACATATAGCATGGTTGTAGCTACAAGACAAATATAAGAGAGAAAAAAAGGAAACTATTAATTGGTTGTTTTAAAGTGTTGGGATTAGGCTGGATTTGGTGGCTCACGCCTAATAATCCCATCACTTTGGAAAGCTGAGGTGGGAGGATACCTTGAGCCCAGGAGGTCAAGGCTGCAGTGAGCCATGATCATGCCACTGTACTCCAGTCTAGGTGACAGGAAGACTATCTGTAAAAATAAATAATTTTAAAAAGTGTTGGGATTATATTTTCTTTGGATTTATTTTCTAATTAAAAAATTGCTTAGGCTGGGCATGGTGGCTCATGCCTGTAATCTTAGCACTTTGGGAGGCCAATGTGGGCGGATTGCTTGAGCCCAGGAGTTTGAGAACAACCTGCGCAACATGGCGAAACCTCATCTTAACTAAAAATACAAAAGATTAGCTGGGCAAGGTGGTGTTGCCTGTAGTCCCAGCTACTCGGGAGGCTGAGGTGGGAGGATCGCTTGAGCCCGGGAGGTGTAGGTTGCAGTGAGCCAAGATCGCAGCACTGCGCTCCACTCTGGGCAACAGAGTGAGGCCCTATCTCAAAAAAAAAAAAAAAAATGCCTTCTTATTTACGCAAAAATAATTTAACACTGTAGTTATGTGTTTAGAAAAACATCAAAACGGGATAATTCTTGTTACAGATGGATTTTGCCCTATCAGAATCCCTTGTCTTCATTTTTTTGTTCTTTCTGACATCGGTTTTCAAGGGCCATGAGTGACCTGAGGGTGGCGTTGAGCCTCTCTCTGTAAGGGTTGTTTCTTTTTCCTCCTGCCTCTTGGCTCACGTAGTGGTAATTATCTTACCATCTGCAGAGCTCACCCACCTTTGGGTTCCTGTTGGACATCGATGGAGTGCTTGTCCGGGGCCACAGAGTGATCCCTGCTGCTCTGGAAGCCTTCCGAAGGCTGATGAACTCCCAGGGGCAGCTGCGGGTGCCTGTGGTTTTTGTCACAAATGCTGGGAACATCTTACAACTCAACAAAGCCCGGGAGCTGTCTGCCCTGCTGGGATGCAAGGTGAGAAGGCAGCCAGAGGCGCACAGAAGCCCAGGGACGTGGTTCCTAATGGAGCTTCTGCCCCAGCTCCATGTCTCTTTCCCTGGGTTTGGGTATGGTCTCACCTGGTCCTAGGTCATGGCCACCGCAGAACACAAAAATCCTGCCTATGTATTTGGCAGTTTTAGTTTATGTCCTTGTATCTGTTTCTTTTGGGCATTTAGGATGTGAGTCCCTGGAAAGCTAAGGTCACACACACGTCTAGGACTTTGCATAGCAGGTATAGCAGGTGCAAATCTGAAGTGACACCTTGGCTTTCCTGAATATGATGTGTGCACCTGAAGGAATGCTGTCCCCTTCAGCCACCTGCAGCCCTGCACCGTATCCCAACTTTGACGCATTCTTGTGTGTTAAGGGCGAATTCATCTTTTGGAAGGAGTCCTTTGGAACCAGGAGAGTAAATAAAATGGCTGATTGATGAGATTCTGCGGCTCAAAGTTGCATGTAAAATGTGAGAGGATAAAATTGGTTCCTTGCTGTGGTTTCCAGAGAGAATTCCAAAAACCTTTTAAGCAAAGGCTGCATTGTTAGGGTTAGTATAAATGTTAAGAAGGAAAGTCTTTAAGCAGAACTGAAAATAGAAAGTAAAAGACTGATTTCTGTGACAGTGACAGAGAGCACACGTGAGCCCTGTGGCTTCCAGGTGGGGGCTTGGGAAATCCAGCTGAATCTAACGAGGTGACACGTGGCCAGAACCCACATCTGTGACATTTCTGGTCTCTTGTTTTGTGTGGCAAGAACCAAATGAGATGGGTTCTTCTCACATCTGGTGGGGTGCATTTTAGAAGTGCTGCTGGGTGCTAGAAAGGGCTTTGTGTCCGTTCTTTTTCTGAGCGGGTTTTTCCTTCCCTAGGCTAAAGGACGTGTCACCTGTCTCATTGTTTCCCTCAACGGTGCTGTCTTCTCTGCCCTCCCCTGTCCTGGCTGTCCCTACAGGTGGATGCAGACCAAGTTATCCTCTCTCACAGCCCCATGAAGCTCTTCTCAAAGTACCATGAGAAGCGGATGCTGGTGTCTGGGCAGGGGCCTGTGGTGGAAAATGCCCAGGGGTATCCTTTTGGTCTTACTCTGGCTAAAGGGAAGGGGCAGGGCTGGAGCCTTTCCTCCCTTAGCTGACTGGGGACTGTAGTGAGGGCTGCTGGGTGCTGGGGTGCATGGGTGATGTCGCGGGCTCAGGGGAGGGAGGACAGCTCCTGAGTGTGGTCAGTTCTCAGGTCTGGTGGTTTCCAAATCCAGTCCTCTTATCCCTGCCTCAGAATCCTTTGGGGAGCATAAAATGCAGATTCCAGGGTATCTGCACTGGAGCCTTGGTTGACTAGGTCTAGGGTAGAACTCAGGAATCTGTATTTAAAAGAAACCCAGAACACCTGTCCTAGTGGTTCTGTAACTAGGTTTGGGAACCCCTTCTTTAGTCTCTTCCTTGGGGTGCCCAGTCAGCTTACTAGCCAGTGGTAGTGAAGCAGTTACAGGGAGCTTGTCTTTGGGAGCCTGCAGAATACCTGGCCCCTCTTCTCAAGCAACTGAGTCGTGCTGAGCCTGTCCTGTGTATCAGCGGTCTGTCACACACTGAACAGGACGAGGACCAAGATGAGGGCGTGGGGCTCAGCTTGTGTCTGAGGAGGCAAGAATAACACCATGAGCAATAAAGGAGCATTTAGGAAGGCATATGATGAAAGGCTCATAAGCTCACAGGAGTGTGCCACAGGTGTTGAGGGGGAGCAGGGGAGCATCCCTGGGGCAGGAATTGCCTTGGCTTCTTGGAGGGGTACGGTGGAGCCCCAGCAGGTGGCTAAGCTTTCCCAGGCAGGGGAAGTAGGAGGTTGGAATGGGACAGGGAGAGGAATGAGAACAGGAAGGGTGGTGCCAGGGTGTCGGGAACCTTGGAAATAAACTTGAGGAGTTTGGCCAACTTCTCAGGGCAGTGGAGGGCAGGGCAGGCTTTACTGCTGATGGGGCAATCTGATAGAATCAGGATTTTTGGGAAAGTCATTTTGAGAGTAATCCAAAATCACGTCGAGTTAAGACTGCGAGTTGGAATTGAGGACGAAGATGGAGGCAGATCTTAGAGGAGATAGGCTGAAGCTGGCTTGTCCCTCCCCTAGGGTCTCTTCTTCCTTGCTGATTTGTGTTCATCCTTTAAGATTTTAGCTCCAGCCCTCCTCCCTCTGCTGGACTTCCCAACCCACTGAGGAGTCTCTTCTGAACTCAGCACTGACTGGCAGCACGGTTCTCAGAACACTGGTTTTGATGGGCTCTGAATATGCTGGGCTCCTTGAGGACAGTTTTTTTTTGTGTGAAAGGGTCTCACTCTGTTGCCCAGGCTGGGGTACAGTGACGCAATCATAGCTCACTGTAGCCTTGACCTCTCAGGCTCAAGTGATCCTCCTGCCCCAGCCTCTTGAGGAGCCTCCTGGATAGACTACAGGCATATGCCACCATGTGTAGCTGACTGTTTTATTTGTAGAGACAGGGTCTCACTATGTTGCCCAGAATGACCTGGAACTCCTGGGCTCCAGCGATTCTCCTGCCTCAGCCTTCCAAAGTGCTGGGATTTCAGGCGTGAGCCACTGCACTCAGCTGGGGACAGAGATTCTTACGTGCTTTTGCCCCCTGGTCCTGTGCCCAGCATAGGACCTGGTACCTGGCATGTGCCTGGTGACTGTTGGTGGGTTGCCCAGGAGCTGCCCTCTTTACCTGTGCAGTTGCAGCCTGCCTGCCAGCACCTGCAGGATTTGTGCCATCCTTGCTGAGCCGTGCTTGCTGCCTGTCTGCCTGGCTTGATCAGGACTGGGTTGTGTTCCCTTCACTTATGATTTGATGCATTCAGAAAGGCATCTTCCCCCAGAACTGTCCAGCATTACTTCCCTGAGCTTGCTCCAGACTGGGCT
This sequence comes from Cheracebus regulus, assembly GCA_963574635.1. NCBI lineage: Eukaryota > Metazoa > Chordata > Mammalia > Primates > Pitheciidae > Cheracebus > Cheracebus regulus. Next base: position 18,687 of record CAUYQU010015988.1, on the reverse strand, counting down.
TCCGGAATGTTGTTACCATGGATGAGCTGCGGATGGCCTTCCCCCTCCTTGACATGGTGGACCTGGAGCGGCGGCCGAAGACCACGGTAATGAGGGGCACAGGTTGGGCTGAGTCACCTGCAGGCCTCCAGTGGCCTGCATTGGCTCCGTCACTCACCTGCAAGCCCTCCTGCAGAGCTGTGTTTTGTCTGTGCTTCTTCGTGTCTATTGCCTTCCTGGAGGCACATCTGGCTAAGGGTTTTGTTCCCTGGATTTATGAGAATGGTTCAGAGGCTGGGCGTGGTGGCTCACACCTGTAATCCCAATGCTTTGGGAGGCTGAAACTGGTTGAGCCCAGGAGTTGAAGACCAGCCTGGGCAACATAGTGAGACCCTGTCTCTACAAAAAAATAAAAATAATTGGTCGGGTGCAGTGGCTCATGCCTGTAATCCCAGCACTTTGGGAGGCCAAGGCAGGTGGATCTCCTGAGGTTGGGAGTTTCAGATCAGCCTGGCCAACATGGCGAAACCCTGTCTTTACTAAAAATAAAAAAATTAGCTGGACATGATGGTAGATGCCTGTAATCCCAGCTACTCGGGAGGCTGAGGCAGGAGAATCGCTTGAACCTGGGAGGCGGAGGTTGCAGTGAGTCAAGATTACGCCACTGCACTCCGGCCTGGGTGACAGAGTGAGACTCTGTCTCAAAGAAAGAAAGAAAATGAGCCAGGTGTGGTGGCACATGCCGATTGTCCCAACTACTCAGGAGCCTGAGGCAGGAGGGTTGCTCGAGCCCAGGCATTGGAGGCTGCAGTGAGCTGTGATCACATCACTGCCAGTGAGACCGTCTCAAAAAAAAACAAAAAGAAAAGAAAAGAAAAAATAGCCCAGAGAAGCGACAGGCTTTACGCCCTGTCCTCTCTGCATTGTTTGTAATTAGCTGGGAACCCCTTTCAGAGCCCCAGCATCCCTTCCAACAAGCAGTTCCGGGCTTGCTGACTGCCTTCCCAGTGCTGCCCAGGAAAGCTGCTGCCATTGTGAAGTGAGCTGTCTTGTGGCCTGGCACTGAGCTGCCCTCGGGAGAGGTGCGTGCACAGGGAGCACTGGCCAGTCTGCACACCTGGCTAGGAACCCTGTGTGCAGGGCTCAGTTTTGAACACTGGCTTTGTCCCCTGCCTCTCTTCTGATCCCCTGGGGATCCTCTGCAGCGTGCCTGTCATCTCTTGAGGTGCCCGCTGGCTCACTTTCTCCTCGTCGCACTGTCTACATATCACATAGCCCAGGTCTGAAGTCAGGCTGCTCTCACAGTTTGATGGCATGCAGTTATAAACAGATAACTGACTTCTGTTTGTTAATACAGCTTAAGTCCTTCCTCCTCCAGAGCTTTCTGATGGAACAGAGCACATCCTCCCCTGTGAGGGCTTTCTCCCTGACCTGTGCAAGTTCTGTGGAGAACCAGAATGTCAGAGTTGGAACATATCTCAGAATAACTCAGGGACGGCCCCACACAGGGGAGTGACCTGTCTCGGGTCACATAGTTGGTTAGTGGCAGAGCCAAGACTTACGTGACCTGGGGATGGAATGGACCCTCGAGGCTGGTCGAGTGAAGCTGCCTGCTTGAGACCCGACAGGAGGAGAAACTGCCCATCAGGCCCTGACACCGCCCTTGTCTCTGCGGGCTCACCTGCATCCTTAGCTGCCTGATTCTAGATCCTTGCTTGGCTGTGTCTTGTGTCCTCTCCCACTGGAGAAAGACAGCTGACCCCCCTTTCTCCCGGTGACTTCACATGCGGTGTTCTACCTATTCTGTGGCCCACCTGGCCGTTGTCTTTTCTCCTTTCTCTGCATCTTCCTTAGTCTCTCCAGCTCTCCCCTGGCTTGGACTTGACAGTGGGCATGGGATCTGTGGAGAGTGTCTCCCCTCCCCTCCCAGCGCCCTGGAGGTGGGGGTGTGGTTCTCTAGGAGTGGAAGGTGACTTGTGTTGATAGCCTCTCCTTTGTCTCTCTGCAGCCCGTCCCAAGGAATGACTTCCCCCCCATTGAAGGTAAGAGAAGTCCTCTTCTATGGATTGTGAGGTCTTTTCTCCCTCTCCTTTCTGGCCCTCAGGCTGTCTCAGTGTGACTGCCTGCAGCCTGATTCAGCAGTGAGGGGGCCTTGGAGACAGAACACCTGGGGTCTGGCCTGGTCTGGTTCTGCTACTCACCTTCTCCGAGACTGTTATTAGTCTTTACTTCCCCATGCCACTCACTATTCCAGGAAAACTGGAAGCTTAGAGAATCTTAGGGTGGAAAGGCACCTGGAGGTGATCTAGTCTGGTATTTCTCTACTTTTAAACCCAGTTCTCCCTTTTACAAGAACATTGGAATATCACCTTTATTATCCTGACGTGAAATTCACAGGTAATATAACTTCTATACACACAATATTAAAAATTAATTAGTTCAGTATAAAGCTGTAACAGTAATAGGGGGATGTAAAAGGAAACATGTTTAGTAAGAAGATAATAATGTATGCAGTGTGTAATAATTATCCAAGAGTAAAATGGTTGCACTAAACATAGAATCACCATGAATGTTACAGCCACAAATACAGGCTAATGCAAGTGTGTTTATAGGTGTGACAGGTGTGTTTTACTGGTGATTCAGAAATTAGGGGCAGCATTGCCATTAGTCAAGTAATTTTCCAAAATAGGGAACAACTCTTGGTAGAGTTTTGAAAAGGCAAAGTACAGTTTTCTCTTGACTTACACGATGGTTGTATTTTTGGAAAAATTGATGCTTATTGAAACTGTACAAAATATGCTTTGTGATTATATGTAAAATAGTTCAAGTAATTCTGAAAAGGTTGTTCACCTATGTGGGTATCAGGATATCAGAGGGGACATTCAGATGTTATTAGGACATGGGAAAGTTTTTTCTTTTCTTTCTTTCTTTTTTTTTTTTGGCAGAGACGGGATCTCACTATGTTGCCTAGGCTGCCCTCAAACTCCTGGGCTCAAGCGATCCTCCCACCTTGGCCTCCTAAAGTGCTGGAATTACAGACATGAGTCACTGCACGCGGACATGGGACAGTTTTTTTAAAAAATTAATGTTAATTTTAATGTGGGACAGGTTTTGATTATGCAGGACTGTCCTGAGTATGTAGCATCCCGGGCCCCCCTTCCACAACCTTCACTTGCTAGGTTTTAGTCATTGTGACAATTAAAATTGCTTCTGATTTCTAAAGCATCTCATAAGGGGCGGTGCTGCCCCATTGAGAATCACTGGTCCGGTGCAGTTCACCGGCCCGGTAGCTTAGTGTCAGCAGTGTCCTTTGCCTAGTGCTTACAGTGTGTCTAGTCCTGAACTGTTTACTGATGATATAGCTCATTTTTATCCACACAACAGCATTGTAAGTATTGTTGCTGTTATGTAGTTGCAGTTGGAGAAACTGAGGCTCAGAGAAGGGAAGTTACTTGCCCATAGTCATACAGGAAAATCGCTGGAGTCCAGGCTGGGGTTCAATTCTCTCTCAGTTTACACCCCCACTCCTGGCTGTTAGGTTCTGCTGGTCCCTGGGGCTCAGAGAGAAGTGACTGAGAGAATAGGAGCTTTGCTAAGTCATGGAGGGAGTCTGTGGTGGAAGAGCCTCAGCCAGCAGGGAGAAGTAGGCCTGGGACTTGCTGCTCTTGTCTTTTTTTGTTGTTTTTTTAAGATGGGAGTTTCAGCCGGGCGTGGTGGCTCATGCCTGTAATCCAAGCACTTTGGAGGCCAAGGCGGGCGGATCACCTGAGGTCGGGAGTTTAAGACCAGCCTGACCAACATAGTGAGACCCCTTCTTTATTTAAAAAAAAAAAAAAAAAAAAAAGACGGTGTTTCACTCTTGTCACCCAGTCTGGAGGGCAGTGGCACAATTTTGGGTCACTGCAACCTCTGTCTCCCAGGTTTAAGCAGTTCTCCTGTTTCAGTCCCCAAATAGCTGGAATTACAGGCACCCGCCATCACACCCAGCTAATTTTTGTATTTTTAGTAGAGATAGGATTTCACCATGTTGGCCAGGCTGGTCCTGAACTCCTGACCTCGGGTGATCCACCTGCGTCAGCCTCCCAAAGTGCTGGGATTGCAGGTGTGAGCCACTGTGCCTGGCCTGCTGGTTTTGTTTACTAACCTCTTCTGTGAAGCACCAGTGGACTAAAGTTAGAATGGGAGCCCTCAGGAAGTTTCTTCCTGGGCCCTGGGCCTTGTGCACCCAGGGTGGATGGGTAAGGGGCTCTTCTAGGCTTGTTGGGGAGCTATGCCCCTGCCTAGCTGGGCACACTGTGGGTGGAGGGCGTGTGGGCGGATCACCTTAGCTGGCCTCCTAAGGGCCTGCCACCTGCCCTGCAGCCCTCACCTGTGCCTCTGTTCTTTAAAGGGGTGCTCCTCCTAGGGGAGCCGGTCCGCTGGGAGACCAGCCTGCAGCTGATCATGGATGTCCTCCTCAGTAATGGGAGCCCTGGGACTAGCCTGGCGACAGCCCCCTACCCCCACCTCCCTGTCCTGGCTAGCAACATGGATCTCCTGTGGATGGCTGAAGCCAAGATGCCCAGGTGAGGACACAAAGCTCCGGCCTTGGCCTGGTGGCCCACTCCTGGCTGCTGCTTGGGCAGTCCTGCGGTCAGTTCCCACGCGTCATTCTGGCACCCAGGGTAGTTAGACCTTACTTAGGTAGGCCCCGTTGCTACAATAATCTGGCCTTTGGAAGGGCTTTCAAGGATCACTTCACATGTTAGTTACTAAACCTAAACTACAGATCATGGAGTCTGAGGAGAGGATGTTTCACACATGCCCCCTGCCCCCGGTAATCTTAACAGAACACGCTCCTTGTGTCTAGTGGAACCCAAACCATGGACACCTTTTGTGCCGTATCAGTGCACATGATTCAGTTGCTCTTCCTTCCTTGGCTCCACCCCGTAGCATTGGTTCTTTCACTTTCTTGTTTCCTTGCACCCTTAAGACAGAGGGCAGAGGGAAGCAAGGATTCGTCTTTTTTGGCGGGGACAGGGGTCTGACTGTCTCATCCAGGCTGGAGTACAGTGGTGCAACATAACTTACTACAGCCTTGAACTCCTGGCCTCAAGCGCTCCCCCTGCCTCAGCCTCCCAAAGTGCTGGGATTACAAGCATGTACCATCACGCCGGCCAAGGATTGTTCTGATGGTTGTATAGACCAGAGAACTTCGACCCAGAGGATAAGTGGCTTTCTCAGGGCCATGCAGGTGCCTACACTCCCTGCTCAGCTGTGTTGGTGTCATCTGTCCTGTCTTATTCTGGGACTAGCTAGCACAGGTACAAGCAGCCCTTTGTTGGCCCTCAGGGTGCTTACTCGAAGTCCAGCTGACAGCTGCTGTGTACTGTTTGGCTGCTGTTATCTGCATGGACCGACTCTTGAGTCTCAGCCTGCTGCTGACCTCCAGTCAGCCTTGTGAGTGCTCATCAGCAGAGGGTGGGCACGCCAGTGCTGCCTCAGGGCACGTCTCAGTAGCCCCAGATAGGTGGGGGGTGCTCTTGTCAGTTTTAAAGTGTGTCTCTGTGGCTTGAAGCTTGGCATTGTCTCTGAAGTATTATTCCTAGAGGAGGGTATGCTGACACTAGACCAGTGCGCTTGGTTGGTTATGTCGCTGTGAACTGAAAAGCAAGGGGCAGATTTCAGTTCATAAACCAGATTTGAGATGAACTTTTCTAATTAAAAATAGAATCATTACATAGATGACACTGAAAAATGCAGTGGCTCACGCTTATAGTCCCAACACTTCGGGAGGCCGAGGTAGGTGGATCACCTGAGGTCAGGAGTTTGAGACTAGCCTGGCCAACATGGCAAAACCCTGTCTCTACTAAAAAAACAAAAATTATTTAGGCATGGTGGCGGGCGCCTGTAATTTCAGCTACTCGGGAGGCTGAGGCAGGAGAATCGCTTGAACCCAGGAGGCGGAGGTTGCAGTGAGTCGAGATCGCATCCAAGCGCCAGCCATCATATTACTATTCCAGGTGGCAGGAAGGAGTTGGGGAGGGCAGAGAGGAATACCCTGTCCCCGGTTTATTTTATTTTTTTAGATGAAGTCTCACTCTGTCACCCAGGCTGGAGTGCAGTGGTAGAGTCTTGGCCCACTGCAACCTCCGCCTCCTAGGTTCAAGTGGTTCTCCTGCCTCAGCCTCCCAAGTAGCTGGGACTACAGGTGCATGCCACCACACTCGGCTCATTTTTACATTTTTAGTAGAGACAGTGTTTCACCATGTTGGCCAGACTGGTCTTGAACTCCTGACCTCAGGTGATCCACCTGCCTCGGCCTCCCAAAGTGCTGGGATTACAGGTGTGAGCCACCATTCCCGTCCCCTGTCCCCAATTTTAAGGCTGCTTATTAAAAGTTTAGCCCAGGCCAGGCACAGTGGCTCACCCCGGTAACTTTGGGAGGCTGAGGCTGGCGGATCACAAGGTCAGGAGATTGAGATCATCCCGGCCAACGTGGTGAAACCCTGTCTCTACTAAAATACAAAAAGTTAACCAGGCCTGGTGGCGCATGCCTGTCATCGCAGCTACTCAGGAGGCTGAGGCAGGGGAATCACTTGGACCTGGGAGGTGGAGGTTACAGTGAGCCGAGATTGTGCCACTGCACTCCAGCCTGACAACAGAGTGAGACTCCACCTCAAAAAAAAGAAAATATTTAGCCCAGCATTTGTGCATTTCTTGACTGTAGCTTAATCATATTGGCCACGCCTCGTAGCAAGGGAGGCAAGGGAAGGTCTTTTTCACACCTCGTAGTAATATGGTCAGCTGAAGCGGACACCAGCAAAGAAGGGGAGAAGGGCAACCGTCCTTCGCCCAGCTCTACAGCAGGATTTAAGCTCTGGAATCAGACTGAGTTGCAGTATTGGCTCTGCCATCTTGAACAAATTACTTAATCTTGCTGTGCCTCGGTTTCCTCGTTTGTAAAATGAGGATGCTAGTGTCCTCTCCTAGGACTTTTCTGAGAGGGAAATGTGAAACGCCACCTCCAGTGCCAGCACAGTGTCTGCTACATGCCAGCTCTTACTCTGGGGAAGAGGCTGGTCTGCGTGGGTGCTGCTTAGAGAATGGCAGTTGTGTTCTCTGGAAGGGCCTAGGGATTAGGAAGACTGAACTGCTTCGTGGTCGTTTCTGGCAGGTTTGGCCATGGCACCTTTCTGCTGTGCCTGGAAACCATTTACCAGAAAGTGACAGGCAAGGAGCTGAGATACGAGGGCCTGATGGGCAAACCCAGCATCCTCACTTACCAGTACGCAGAGGAGCTGCTCAGGCGACAGGCGGAGAGGCGAGGCTGGGCCACCCCCATCCAGAAGTTCTATGCTGTGGGGTAGGCTCTACTTCCCCTCCTCCATCCCTTTCACGACGTCCCCTTCCCTCCCTCTCTTCTCTCACCCCCGTTTCCCTGTATCTGATTCACTCTTCTGCCCCGAAACTCTTCTCTGCTCCCTTTGCTTTGCAACACTGAGTTAGGGCTTTCTTCTTTCTCCTTTTCCGGTGTGGCTGCCCCTGCCAGGGATAACCCTATGTCTGATGTGTACGGCGCCAACCTGTTCCACCAGTACCTGCAGAAGGCGACATGTGATGGGGCGCCAGAACTAGGGGCTAGGGGCCCACGGCAGCAACAGCCCTCAGCAAGCCAGAGCTGCATCTCCATCCTGGTGTGCACAGGCGTGTACAATCCCAGGGACCCGCAGTCCACGGAGCCTGTCCTTGGAGGAGAGGAGCCTCCATTCCACGGCCACCGAGACTTCTGCTTCAGTTCAGGGCTCATGGAGGCCTCCCACGTGGTGAAGGACGTGAATGAGGCTGTGCAGCTGGTCTTCCGCAAGGAGGGCTGGGCTTTGGAGTGAGGGCAGTGCGGTGGAGGTGAGTGGGTGAGCCTGGACCTGTGGGTGAGGCCCGTTGGCTGCGTTCTGGCCCATCACCGGGCTCAGGTCAGGGCTTGGTTCCCTTGCCACCCTTTCTGCTGCTTCATGAGTGTGGTGTTGCTGGTCACTTGGAAGAAGACATGGCTCTTTTTCCCTGCTGGGTAGCATTCTCTATGGAACTGTTGGAATTTTCTGGGCCCGGTTCCCATGTGCCTCTTCTGGCAGTCTAACCGCCGGCCAGTCTCTTCACCGGTGTGCCTCAGTGTCCTTCTCATTTCAGTAGGGACTTCTGGAAAGGGGGAGCAATGTGGAATACTGTGGACGTCTCTGCAGAGCCTTTGCCGGCGCTGAAGGAGTGCTCCTGGTTGGCAGAGTATCTAACACCAGATGCTACTTTTTATTGTAGTTTATTACCCAGAGATTTGGGGCTTATTTTTTTAAATTAAAATAATCGTAATAAATATGCATGATGCCCTCTCTTGTGAAGCTCTGTCTGGAGTGCACTCAAAGTTTTGTGGGCAGAGGAGAGGCAGGGAGTGGTGCTGGGCGGCCCGAGAGCTGGGAGATGGGTGGCATTTCAACTCCACGAGGCACCCACGTCTCCTTTCCTACCTCCTGCCTGCAAGCCCACACCCATTCTGGGCTGTGAAGCGTGAGGCTGTCCAGGAATGAGTTACGCCTGACTTTGGCATACACTTAGCAACTTCCCTAGTGTGGAAAAGGAGAGGGATCTTGTCACTGCTTTGTTCTAAAGGAAGCAGCTCTTCCTGCAGTGACTCTAGAAAACATATGCTGCTTCTTGCCTCCCTTCCTCTAGGAGTAACCACCTTCATCTCTTCATTTCTCTGTGTCACTGGTGGCCTCAGCATCTGCATATCCCCCAGACAGTTGTCGACCTCGTTTTACTCCAGTCGCCGTTTGTGTTTGACACAGCTGATGTCTCCTTTCCTTGTTCTTATTTTATGTTTTGGAGACAGAGTCTCGCTCTTATCACCCAGGTTGGAGCGCAGTGGCGTGGTCATAGCTCACTTGAACCTCCCAGGTTCAAGCAATTCTCCCACCTCAGCCTCCTGAGTAGCTGGCACTACAGGCACATGCCACGATGCCTGGCTAATTTTTTTTTTCCTGTATTTTTGGTAGAGACAGGGTTTTGCCGTGTTGCTTAGATGGGTCTCGAACCGGCATCCGAAGTGATTCTTCCACCTTGGCTTCCCAAAGTGCTGGGACTGCAGGCATGAGCCACTGCACCTGGCCTCTAACAAGTTCAGTTGGTGGCTTGACCCAACAGGAGGTTATTTTTCTAAGTGATGGGAAGGTTAGAGGTGGCATGTCAGCGCTGGGAGCAACACCAGGCTATCCTGCAAGACTTGATGCCCACCCCACCATCCTTAGCCCCTGTGCTTTGTCCAGTGGCAAGGTGGCCCCCTTACACATGCAAGTCCCTCAGCCCCACTGGGAGGGGGAGGGAGGGAAGGGCCCAGAGCAGAGCTTGTGGAGCTTATCCCCAGGAGTGCCCTCTTCTGTCTTCCAGTTCTGCAGGTGATGATGAGAGGGTCACACAGACACCCCCAGTGACAAGCTGGAACTGGCATGTTATTGCTGAAAAGTTGGGTTCTGTGTGAAAGGCTCGCAGAGTGCGTGCCTGGCAGGTGCCTGAGGGTGCCAACAGCACCAAGGCACTGAGCTGGGTTATTCGTAAATCTTCGTGCTGAGGTGACTGGTCAAGCTGTCTGACTTGAGAGCTCATCTGGACTGTACCTGGAGCAGCTGCTCCAAGACATGATGCAAGGCTCTGAGAAGTAGGGCAGGCTCTGGCCTCCGAAGCACCTTGGTGACGGCCATCTGAGCCATTGGCTGGGATAATCTTGCTGGCTTATATTTGCATGGTAGTCAGCATTTTGAAACTGGCATCATCCGTTCCTACTCTGTTAGAGCCTCACAGAGCCCCTCATGGAGAAAGAATTCTTACCTGTGCCATTTTCAGAAATGGGGGCACAAAGTCAGAAACCATTCATTCTTTTTTTTAGTTTGACAGAGTCTCGCTCTGTCACCTAGGCCGGAGTGCGGTGGCACCATCTTGACTCATTGCAATCTCCTTCTTCTGGGTTCAAGCGATTCTCATGCCTCAGCCTCTTGAGTAGCTGGGACTACAGGTGAGTGCTGTCATGCCCAGCTAATTTTTTGTAACTATTCTTTCTTTTATTTATTTACAATATTTTGAGATGATGTCCCACTATATTGACCCAGCTGGTCTTAAATTCCTGGGCTCAAGCAATCTTCCTGCCTCAGCTTCCCAAAGTGCTGGGATTACAGGTGTGTGTCACCACACACCACACACTCAGGCTGGAGTGTAATGGCGCAATCTTGCTCACTGCAACCTCCGCCTCCCAAGTTCAAGTGATTCTCCTGCCTCAGCCTCTTGAGTAGCTGGGATTACAGGCACCTGCCACCATGCCCAGCTAATTTTTTGTATTTTCAGTGGAGATGGGGTTTCACAGTGTTGGGCAGGCTGGTCTTGAACTTCTGACCTTAGGTGATCCACCCACTTTGGTCTCTCAAAGTGCTGGGATTACAGGTGTGAGCCACCGTGCCCGGCCTGTAATTTTTCACTGAAACAGGAACTTGTTATGTTATCCAGGCTGGTCTGGAACTCCTGGGCTTAAGTGATACCCATGCCTCAGCCTCCCAAAGTGCTGGGATAATGGTCGTGAGCTGTGGTGCCCAGCCCCTTATTTCTTACTTGTTTGGGTTTCCTAAAGATATCATAAGCTATTACAGGCTGGATGCAAAAGAGGAAGTGTCCTGCCACATGACTTATTCAAATCTAGAGATCAGGGCCACCCACTCAGCTCTGATTCCAATCAAGTCCCTTGGGGGCTTTGTCTAAACCCTGGAACCAAAACTCAGATCCAGCTGCCATCATTTGCTCAATCCCAAAATGAATGAAAATGTTCTCTTTTTGTGTTTTGGTGAAGCCAAGTGAGTGGAAAAAAAAAGACTGAGCGTGCATCGGATAGGACGTAAGTCCATATTTTTAATGAAATTATTAACATGGGACAAAACTTCAGGCGTTCACATTGAACAGATAAAATCACCTTGGGTCTGAGCCATCCATCACCTTGGAATCAGAACCTGGGTACTTGTTTGTGTTTCCCTCTGCAGCAGCCGCCTGCTCTCGGCCTGGGGCAGGTGCAGGGAGCCTGCTGGTAATCGGGACACCCTGCAGAGCTGGGGTTGCTGTGGCAACCAGATGCTGCCTGGGGGGCGGAATTTTAAAATATCTCAGCTATAATAGTTTTTTTTTTTTTCTTCGTTACATTCTGTCACTTCCCCAGTGCTGCATCGTGCTGCTGAGGTGGGCCATGTGGGGACACTGGGGGCCCTTGGCAGGCAGCTTCTGTGGGTGTTGGAAGTGGGAAGATGGTCTCGGTGTGAACTGCTGGGCAGCTAACAGCCTCGCCTTTTGCCTCCAGGTTCCTCCAGCTCTTGGTTCCAAAGCCTCGTGTCATTTTCTCTCTTTTTGAGGGAAGGAAGTGGGTGGAGAGAGAGAATACGAGTCTAGCTTGAAACTCCTTCCCTACCTCCTCCCACTCTGACTTGAGCTTTCTGGCTCTGCATCCCTAGGCAAGCAGCCCTGGCATTCCTTGAGCTGTCTCTTTGGAGAGGGGAGGGGTGTTCTTTTTTCCCTTCTTGTCTGCCTTTTCCTATGGTCTTTCTAACTTCCTCTTTCGGCTTCATTTATTCACATATAAATGACTGTTGCATTCCTACTGAGCACAGTGTTAAGAACTGAGGGCCTGGTGCAGTGGCTCATGCCTGTGATCCCAGCACTTTGGGAGGCCAAGGCAGGCAAATCACTTGAGGTCAGGAGTTTGAGACCAGCCTGGCCAGCATAGTGAAACCTCATCTCTACTAAAAAAAAATACAAAAATTAGGAGTGGTGGCGGGTGCCTGTGGTCCAGCTACTCAGGAGGCTGAGACAGGAGAATCACTTGAACCCAGGAGGCAGAGGTTGCTGTGAGCCAAGATCACGCCACTGCACCCCAGCCTGGACAACAGAGGGAGACTCTGTCTCAAAAAAAAAAAAGAAAGAAAGAAATGAGAAACTGCCCTTGCTCTAGAGGAGTTCATCCTGCTTGACCCTGGACTTGCCTATAAGATATCAAGCATTTTTAGAAACTTACAGTAATCAAGACACTGTTCTACTGGCAGAGGGAGAGATACAAACCAATGGGACAAAATAGAGTACCCAGAAATAGACCTACATGTTTGAAAGTGCAACTTCACAAAATATTTCTTTCCTGCTCATTTCATAGTCTCATATGGGTCAGGTGGCTACTCTTGACCTTTCCCCTTCAAGGGGTGACTCAGGGGCCCAGGCACCCTCCAATTGGTGATGCTGTTATCTTCTACACATGGCTTGCAAGGTCTGTGGGAGGGGGCGTGAATGGATGACTGACGGGATTTATGGCTGAACCAGGCTGTGGTGTTTACCATGTGTGTACGTGTTTATTGGCTAGCCATATGGTTCTAATGTGACTACTACTCTTTCTCTGCCTAGGAAGAGGAAATGGGATTGGACAGCATCTAGTCTGTCTCTGTTGCCATATTACTATTTACTAGGAATAAAGAAATTCTGGGCTGGGCGTGGTGGCTCATGCTGGTAATCCTAGCACTTTGGGAGGCTGAGGTGGGCAGATCACGAGATCAGGAGTTAGAGACAGCCTGACCAACATGGTGAAACCCCGTCTCTACTAAAAATACAAAAATTAGCTGGGCGTGGTGGTGCATGCCTGTAATCCCAGCTACTCAGGAGGCTGAGGCAGGAAAATTGCTTGAACCTGGGAGGCGGAAGTTGCAGTGAGTGGAGATGGCACCATTGTGCTCCAGCCTGGGCGACAGAGCAAGACTCTGTCTCAAAAGAAAGAAAAAAATTCTGGCCAGGCTTAGTGGCTCATGCCTGTAATCCCAGCACTTTGGGAGGCTGAGGCAGGAGGAGTGCTTGAGCCCAGGAGTTCGAGACCAGCCCGGGCAACACAGGGAGACCCTCTCTCTACAAACAGGCAAAAATAGCTGAGTGTGGTGGCACATGCTGTAGTCACAGCTACTTGTAAAGCTGAGGCAGGAGGGTTGCTTGAGCCCAGGATTCATGTCTACAGTGAGCAATGCTTGTGCCACTGCCCTCTGGTCTAGACAACTGAGCAAGACCAATAGAGCCAAAAATTCTGTTTTGCTCAATTTTTGTTGAAATTCATGAATAGGATATTGTTAGTTGTTTCTCTGTATTTGTTGAGGTGATCTTAAGTGTTTTTCTCCTTTAATCTATTAATATGGTAAACTATATGAATAGATTTTTGTTTCTTTTTCTTTTTCTTTTTTTTTTTTAGAGATGGGGTTTCATTATGTTGGCCAGGATGGTCTCGAGCTCTTGACCTCGTGATCCAACCGCCTTGGCCTCCCAAAGTGCTGGGATTACAGGCGTGAGCCACCACGCCTGGCCTTATATTAATAGATTTTGTTTTCATCTTCTTTTTTCTGGAGACAGAGTCTTGCTTTGTCACCCAGGCCCAGTGCAGTTGTGCAATCCTGGCTCACTGCAGCCTCCACCTCCTGGGCTTAAGCAGTTCTCCCACTTCAGCCTCTCGAGTAGCTGGGACTACAGGTATGAGCCACCACACTCAGGTAATTCAATTTTTTATTTTTTGTAGAGGCGGGGTCTCGCCATGTTGCCTTGGCTGGTCTCAAACTCCTGGGCTTCAAGTGCTCCTCTCATCTTGGCCTCCAGAATGTTGGGATTACAGGTGTGAGTCACTATGCCCAGCCTGTTTTCATCTTTAACTTTTTCTTTCATTCCTGGGATAAAACCAAATTGGTTATGTTACATGTTGCTGGCGGCTACTATGGCAGCAGTTCAGGGGCTCTTTGTCAATGTTTATAAGTGCAACTGAGCTATGTGCTAGTCGATTGAGGCTGTTAAAATACCATAGTCAGGGTGTCCTCTGAAAACAAATTTATTTCTCATACTTTTGGAGACTTGGGACAGTCCAAGAGCTGGCAGCACCTTTAGTATTCTCTCCAAACTGGGTTCTTGTTCTTTTCTATATGGATGGGCTGATCATTTTCCAAAACTTTTAAGTTCTTATTCCTATGTCATTTATGTCTCTCTTGAATTGTACTAGAAGCAGTTGGAAGGAGCTAGGTTGCTCCTTCAATACTTGGTTTAGAGATTTCCTAAGCCAGACATCCCATTGCAAGTTTCATTGCTTGCAATTTTTGCCTCCACAAAATGATAGAACATGAACAGTTTAGCCAATTCTTTGCTGCTTCCTAACAAGGATGGCCTTTTGTCCAGCTTCTTGTAAATGTTCTTCATTTGCATCTGTGACTCCATCAGAATGGCCTTCCTGCCTGTAATCCCAGCACTTTGGGAGGTCAAAGTGGGTGGATCACTTGAGGTCAGGAGTTCTAGACCAGCCTGGTCAACATGGTGAAACCCCGTCTTTACTAAAAATGCAAAAATTAGCCACGTGTGGTGGCATGTACCTGTAGTCCCAACTACTTGGGAGGCTGAGGCAGGAGAATCGCTTGAACCTGGGAAGTGGAGGTTGCAGTAGGCTCAACACTACTACGCTCCAGCCTGGGCAACAGTGTGAGACTCTTTCTCAAAAAAAAAAAAAAAGAAAAGAATGGCCTTACTGTCCATATTCCTACCAACATTCTGTTCAGGATTACTTAGGTATTCTCTAAGAAGATTGGGGTTTCTCTACAGCTCTCCTCTTTTCTTTCTGAGACCTCATCAGAATCACCCTTAATGCCCACATTTCTAGCATACACCTCAAAACTCTTCCAGCCTCTACCCATTACCCAATTCCAAAGTGCTGTGATTACAAACATGAGCCACCATGCCCAGCCATATTTCCTTCTTTAAGTTTTCATTGTACTCACTTTTCTTTCTCCCACTTTTATTTATTTATTTTGAGACAAGATCTCACTCTGTTGCCCAGGCTGGAAGTGGTGTGATCATGGCTCACTGTAGCCTCAAACTCCTGGGCTCAAGAGGTCCTCCCATCTCAGCCTCCCAAGTAGCTGGCTACAGGCATGGCCATCATGCCTGGTGAATTTATTATTTTTTGTAGAGACAGGATCTTGCTATGTTGCCCAAGCTGATCTCAAACTACTAGCCTCAAGTGACCCTCCTGCCTTAGCCTCCCAAAGTGCTAGGATTACAAGCCACTGTGTCCAGCCTGTTTATTAAGTTGGATGCTTACCTTATTAAATGTTCAATTTTCTCCTTTTGTAACACAAACATTTAAGGTTATAGATTTTCCTTTTCTACTTTGGTTATATCCCATCTATTTTGACAGGCAGTATTTTCATGTTCATTTAGTTGTAAATATTTTCTTTTCTTTCTTTTCTTTTTTTCATAAGACAGGGTTTCACCATGTTGGCCAGGCTGGTCTCGAGCTCCTGACCTCAGGTGATCCACCCTCCTCGGCCTCCCAAAGTGCTGGGATTACAGGTGTGAGCCCCCGAGCCTGGCTGGTTCTAAATATTTTCTAATTTTTGGATGATTTATTTGGAAGTATGTCTTTAAACTTCCAAATATGTATGTGGGGGAGTGATTGGTCATCGTTTTATTATTGTATTCAATCTAATTGTTGTGAGGTCAAAGAATTGGTCTGTACATAGTCAGGTTTTGTAAATGTTGCATGTAAAATTGTAAACAATGTATAGTATCTAAATTTAGAGGTACAGAGCTCTAAATTCAGCTATTAGATCAAGCTTGTTAATGATGTGGTTCAATTTGTATCCATCTGTACCAGTGTTTTATCTGTCTGATCTATCACTTACTGAGAGATATGTTTACATTCCCCACTATAATTAGGTTATTTGCCAATGTCTCATAAATACTATCCATTTTTATTTAGATATTTTAGGGCTATGTTATTGAGTACATACATATTCAGAATTATAGTTTTATGGAACTTTGTTCTTTTACGGCAGCAAATATTTATATAACACTTTGTGCTGAGCACTTTCTATATATTCATTCTTCTTATAATAACTTCGTGAAGTGGCTACTATTATTTTCCCCATTCGCTAATGGGAAAATCAAGGAAAGAGAGATTAAGTAACTTGCCCAAGGTCACTCAGCTTCTAAATGGTGGAGTCAGCTGGGCATGGTGGCTCATACCTGTAATCCCAGCCCTCTGGGAGGCCGAGGTGGGTGGATCACCTGGGGTCAGGAGTTCAAGAGCATACGTGGCTAACGTGGTGAAACCCTGTCTCTACTAAAAATACAAAACAATTATCCAGGTGTGATGGTGGGCACCTGTAGTCTCAGCTGCTTGGGAGGCTTGAGACCGGACAGTTGCTTGAATCTGGCAGGCAGAGGTTGCAGTGAGATGAGACTGTGGCCCTGCACTCCAGCGTGGCTGACACAGTGAGATTCCATCTCAAAATAAAATAGGATAAAATAAAATAAAATAGTTTGAATCCAGGTAGTCTGGCTCTAGAGTGTGTACCCTTCACTACTATGGTGTACCGTCTTTTATCATTATATAGTGAACTTTATCTCTAAGAATATTCTTTGTCATATAGTTTATTTTTTCTAGGATTAATATTGCCAAACCCACTTTTTAAAGTTGGTGTTTGCCTAGTTTAATTATATACATGCATTAAATCATATTTGTGTATTTTTTCTTCAACCTTTTTAAACTTTGTCTTTATATTTTAGGGATATTTCTCTTTTTCTTTTATTTATTTAGAGACAGAGTCTTGCTCTGTCAACCAGGCTGGGGTACACTGCAACCTCCAACTCCTGGGCTCAAGGGATCCTCCCACTTCAGCCTCCCAAGTATTGGGAACTACAGGCATGTGTCACCACACCTGGCTAATTAAAAATGATTTTTTTATTTTTTATTTTTTGGTAGAAATGGCATCTCACTTTGTTGCCCAGTCTAGGCTGGAGGACTCCTCCTGCCTCAGCCTGCCAAAGTGCTGGGATTACAGGCATGAGCCACCATGCCAGGCCATGGGTTATTTCTTGTAAAAGCCTATAACTGGACATTAAAAAAATAAATCCAAGCTGATAATCTGTTGTTTAATATGACATCTATTGTGATTAGTGATTATTTAGCTTTATTTCTACCGTCCATTGCATTCTGACTTCTGTTATTTCTGATGAGAAATCTGCTATTAATCTAATTGTTGTTCATTGTAAGTCATTTGTTTTTTACTGTTTTATTTTTCTTAAGATCCTTTTCTTGTCTAGAGTTCTACAATTTTACTTGAAAACATCGAGGAGCATGTTTATTTTTATTCATTCTGTTTAGGAGGATGAATTCCTAAATCTGTGGATTGGAGAAGTTCTTTCACCAATTTTGGAAAATTCTCAGTTCAAGTTTCTTTACTGTCTTTTCCTTATTCTTTCTATTTTCTCCTTCTGGAGCTTCTGTCAGACATATTTTGGATCTTCCAATCTATCTCTCATGTCTCCTGTCTCATATATTTTCAGTCTCCTCTCTGTACTACAGTTTAGAGACTGTCTTCATATGTATTATTACATTCACTCACTTCAGTTGTGTCTGATTGGCTGTTGAGCTCATCCATTAATGTTTTTTCAGTGACTAGTAATCCTGCTATTTGCAGTTTCACCTTTCATGGTTTCAGTTCCATGGTAAAGCATCATCTGAAAATATTAAGATATTTTGAGAGAGACACCACATTCACTTTTATTATAATATATTGTTATAATTGTTCTATTACTGGTTATTGTTGTTAATCTACTACTGTACCTAATTTATGAATTAAACTTTATCATAGCTATGTATAGGGAAAAAACAGTGTGTGTGTATATATCTCCTCAGTTTCAGGCATCATTGGAGGTCTTGGAGTGAATGCATTGAGGACTACTCTATACTTGAAATCTGAAATCTGAAGGTTTCTTTTCTTTTCTGAGACAGGGTCTTGTTCTGTCACCCAGGCTGGTGCAGTGGCATGATCATAGCTCACTGTAACCTCAAACTCCTGGCCTCAAATGATTCTCCCACGTTAGCCTCCTGGGTGGCTAGGACTACAGGCTTATGCCACCATGTCTGGCTATTTAAAAAAAATATATTTTTTTTTGGCGGAGTGTGGTGGCTCACATCTGTAATCCCAGCACTTTGTGAGGCCGAGGCAGGCGGATCACCTGAGGTCAGGAGTTCAAGACTAGCCTGGCCAACATGGCGAAACCCCATCTCTACTAAAAATATAAAAATGAGCGGGCTGTGGTGTCAGGCGCTTGTAGTCCCAGCTACTTTGGAGACTGAGGCATGAGAATCTCTTGAACACCGGAGGCAGAGGTTGCAGTGAGCCGAGATCCCACCATTGCACTCCAGCCTGGGCTACAGCGAGACTCTGTCTCAAAAAAAGGTTATTTTTAGAGATGAGGTCTTGCTCTGTTGCCCAGGCTGATCTCAAATGCGTCGGACCAGGGTTTTTTTTTTTTCTTTTTCTTTTTTTTTTAAGAATGAAAGGTAGAAAGAAAGAGGAAGCGATTTTAGAAAAAGAGAGAAAAGGAGAAAGAAACAGCAAAGGAAAGAAAAAAAGAATGAGAAAGAAAGAGGAAGAGATTTTAGAAAAAGAAGAGAAAGAAAGAAACAGCAAAAGAAAGAAAAAAATGAAAGAGAGAGGAAGCGATTTTAGAAAAAGAGAGAAAAGGAGAAAGAAAGAAACAGCAAAAGAAAGAAAAAAAGAATGAAAGAGAGAAAGAAAGAGGAAGAGAAAGAGGGAGAGAGAATGGGATTCTTGTTTTATTGCCCAGGCTAGAATACAGTCT
>CAUYQU010015987.1:0-22041 GCA_963574635.1 Cheracebus regulus | reverse complement strand
TTATTTAAAGGGACATCTTTTGTGTATCTGGGTGCTCAAATGAAAACTAGGAATGCATTCTTTGACCATAATAACAAAATTCACATAGAAGAGGATGTGTGCTTCCACCTCTAAAAGAAGCAATACATTTCCTCATAATCTCTCTCTCCAAGTATCATTTCCCATATTATTAATGAAAATCCTTACAAGCACCAACACCAAAATCCTGTCTTTCAGGGAAAGTTACAAAGTTAAAAAAGAGTGATTCATTATATAAAAAAAGTCAAATCGCAGCAACACTATTGCTAAAAATGACATTAAACTTCTTAGCATCCACAAAGTATATTATTTCCATGAGTTTTCTATTATGTGCAGATTTTCCTTAAGAAGTAAAATGAAGTTTGAATAGTACAGTCTGTGGTGTGGTGACATCAGCAACCGCCAGTTCTTGTCCATCAACGAGCCCCAATTCTAAAACAGAAAAAATATAATACAAGCAAAAAAACTCAACAGAAAGGATAGTACACACGTATACAAACTATAGAGTATTATGATCTAGATAAACATCAAAATCCAATCCTCTTTAATCAAAGTAACATTTGATTTCTTAGAGATTTTAAAATATTCTATTAAAAGAGCAATTTTTAAATTCTATTAATATTTTAAATTTAATTTAAATTCTATTAATATTTCTAAAGTTGTAAGTAATTATTACCTAACCATATACAAAGGCATTAAGAGGAAATCTTGAACAAGCACTGATTACTTTCACCAAAAAAAGAGAAGAGAAAGAAAACAATTAGTAAATATCCTCATTTAAAAATACCTTTCAGTGTTTTGGAGAGATTTGGCCTTGTTCGTTCTTCAATAGAGGTCACCGACTAGAAAACAAAATTATTTTAATTCAAAGCAAATTAAAGTGAAATACACTGTATTAAAGTGAAATACAACTTGATATGATTTTCTGAAAAAAATTAAAAATACACATTGATAACCTGTAAGTAAAGTGTTCTATTTTTTCCCTCTAGGGTGGCTGTGATGGCTGGAGATTTCATTTGCCTAAAGATAATCATGAGAGAGAACTATCAAACACCATTTTTATCAAAAGGCTTTTTTTTAAGGTTTCAAAATCACAAAAATGATTTTTAAAACATAACAAAAATCTACAATACTTACAGAGAAGCACTATTGGTTAGATAATCCAGAACCTCCTGTAGTTTAGCTGATGGAGAAAACTGAATATTTTGAGGAAGCTGGCTACAGGCTGGGCAGTTTTCCTACACACATAAAACACAATAAATTACAGCAGCACATGGACCAATAATACTAGTCTCTTTATGAACAATAAAATAAAAATCACATTGTTTATAATCATGCATATTTCCTATGAAAAACTTTTTATGCTTTAAAGCCTGCTTTTCATAATAGACCATTTCTTTTAAATTACTTTGCTATAGAGTTATTTATTTCAGGCTATAAAGCAGAAGATACATAATAAGTAGAGTTCTGGAAGTTAGAAAATACACATTTTCTAGAACAAAAGATTTGACTTTTGTTCAAATCTCTAACCAATAATACTAAAAAAAACCAAAATATGCACGATCAAAAATGTGTTCTTAACACTACTGACCTTTCTCTCCGCTTCAAATGTGTATGTATATAGCCCATCTACATCATTGAAAACCAAGTAATTATTCAAGGGAATGTATGCACTGTAACGAAAAAATGTTTATCTTTATATAACTGACCAAGTCAAAACATGGATTTACATACATATAAAAAATAAAACCCATTACCTTGTGGCTATTTTAAAAACCTCAGTGGCACACACAGCTGAAAAAGTGAGAAAATAAAGGTGCTTTAACTCAATGGAAATTAGGCATGTTGAAAAGTCAGTTATAAATCAGAACAGATAAATTTACATTGGCTCTTCATTAAAAAATATATACTCCAATTTTTAAAAACTGAGAAAGTAACAAATTTTATATTTGTTTTGTGTGATTCAAATAATAGAGTAACATTACATGTTTTTCTTGTTTATCAGATTAATGAATAGCCTGGTACAAATGGAACAAAAATGTCCCTTTACTGCAGAGATCTTAAGACATAAGGTAAGACAAAAAATATACAAAGTTTAACAGCTGGTTCTTTTTTGACAGCTTAGTTGCAAAACCCACCCAAGAAGATACCAAATTCCTACAACATAAAAAGCTGTAGCAATGTCAAAAACCAAAGGAAGCAAAATAAATAAGTGATGGTCTTTTTTTCCTCACCTGCAATGACTGCATTTGTGGAAGCTACTGCAGGAATGATTCTTTTTACTACCCCTGAAAAAATAATCAATTAAAACATGGTCATTTCTTTATTCTTTTTTTTTTCTTTTTAAAGAGTTATCTTAAATTAGAAGGCATGATTATTAAATACCATTTTCTAAAACTTGATTTTTCAGACTTTCAATAAGAAAATTAATTTAACCATGAAACAATCTTCTTTCACATTCCCATCATTCTGTAGTATATTTAGAATCTTAAGCTGCAGTAGCAAAGAAAACTCTCAAGTACTATATAAAGGTGAAACAATAACAACTTAATAGTTAACAATTTAGAGTATTTATTATGTTCTAGGCACAATATAAAGACTAAATAAGATATTATTTGATTTTCATAACATCCTCATGTTAATTTTATTATTCTAATTTTAAAAAATAAGAAAAGTGAGACTGAGAGAAATTTAATAATTTATCCACAACTATATACTTAGCAAGAGGTGGGGTTGGTATATGAACACAGATATTAACTTATACACCATGAAGAATAAGTATTACCTAATTATTACTATAACGGTTTCAGTCATTTGATTCATAAATATTCACAACAAAAAGAAAGATTGCCCTTTATTATCTTTTACTCTACAACCTAGGCTACACAAAATATTAAATATAGTTCTCTACTTTCAACCCATCGTTTTTCACATCAGTATTCACATATTAGGAATAAACAAAGCCCTACCTTAAACCATTTTTTTAAGTACAAAATAAATATTCCATTTTATAACTATATTTGAATTGTTCATTTTAGAAGACAAAAACTTCAGGAAAAAGTGGCCATATTATCTCAGAGTACGAAGAAGCAGTACAAGATGTGTTCCCAAGACTCCAAGTATAGGAAGATTTTTAAAACTTTAGCAAGAAAGGCAAGTACCTAAGAAAACATGAAAGAAAGACAGTTAAGAAGGTTGGAAAGCTTTTTTAAAAAGTTGACTCTGACCATATCATTGTACAGTTTTGGAGGAGAGGAAATTTAAAAAGAGATAAACTGCATGCTGGTAAAACTGGAAGCTCTCCAGTGAACCACATGTAGCAAGATGTACTGAAAGGAGGAAGTGGCAGTCATAAACAGTGAAGAGTATAAGAAGAGACACTACCCAGTAAGAACATTGCCAAAATGATAAAGACTCCTCTCTTTCTCCAACCCCTGCCACTCGTACCCCTGCCCTTCGAGCAAAAAAGCTTGAGTGGGCAGAAAGGCAACTTGCTATTATACTAAGAACAAGGGGAAAAATCACAGAATAGATAGAACCACTGGCTTGGGCAACTTCACTTCCAATTCTGTTTCTGTACTCCTTGTTGAGGCCCTCATTCATCAGGCTAGAAAGTGTATACCAAATCCCGGTAAAATGTAAAGAAGGATGAATGAGACTACATATTAAAATGAGGAGTTTAGAGTCCCTGATTAGAACATACTGAATTCATTTGTGAATTCTAACAATTAGCAAACATGTGTAATACAAGTTCCAGATACTGTTCTAGACGTTGCGCAAATCAGCAGTGAAAAAAGTATCTGCTCTTATAGAGCTTTCGTTTGGATGGGGGAGACGACACAAAAGTAAATACTTGGAACATCTCAGATATTGAAGTTCTATGAAGAAAATGAGGCATGTGTTAGAGTGAGAACGAAGGATCCAGTCCATTAGACAGAATGGTCAGGGAAGGCCTTCTTGGGGAGGTGATAATTTGAGCTGGAACTTAAACCATGAGAAAGATCCAGCCATGCAATGAACTAAGGAAAAAGCTGTTTACAAACAGCAATGGCAATGGTCTTGGTCCTGGACCAAGGATGTAAGATAGTGTAAGTAAGTGTGAAATATTCTTTGCATAGGAGAATGAGGCTACCATTAATTAGTTCTGAGCAATTATAAAAAAAAAATAAAATGGTGAATGGCTCAGAAGTTATTTTAGGTTGAATGATCAGGAAAACTGGTAAACCAGACCTCCTAACAGATGAGGAGCCAGGCTAAGGGGATCCAAGGAAACAGCATTCCAGGTGTAGGAACTGAGTATTAAGGCTCTAAGGTACAAATAAATTTGGTGTATTCAAGAAACACAAAGCAGGGCAGTGTAGGGTGAATGCAGGGGGCAACAAGGAGTGAGTATAAATTCAATTTTAAAATGAGGCTACTAGAATATCAGTATTTTAAAATGATGGTACTAGAATATCATAAATACAAGGAAATAATCACAGGGGAGAAATGGCAGATTTTCAAAAAGAAGATAAAATTCATTCTGGTGAACTTGGTAATGATCTTGGGCAAAATTCTAGAAAAGGTAAACTGTAACATGATTGGAAATATTGATCATTATGATTGAGCATGATTGGTTACTAGGCAAATCATGTTGGAGTAGCCTAATTTAGCTACTATGACTAGCTTATCAACTCAGGAAAATGCAAAAGATAGTACACCTAGGCCTCAGTAGAGGATCTGGAAAGGGTTTTCACAACATCCTTGTGAACAAGATAAAGAAATGCAAAGTACTCAAGAAGGTCTGCTGAACAGAATGAGATAAACCTAGAAGAGCCTAGCCAGAGGTATGACTCAGATGTCTGTTCTCAGACAGTTCAGTCTTGTTAAAAATTTTAATCAACTATTTGAAAAACAAATAAAGGATATAACTACCAAAACAACAGGTGAAATAAAGCTAGAAACACCAGGTAAGTTGGCAGAATACATATAAAGGGAGAAAAGCAGGTTGAATTTCAAGAATACATCTGTAAGGACCTATACTTGGATATTAAAAAAAAAAAAAAAAGAACACCCTCCCCCCAAACTGCCAAGTTTATAATAGGCAAATGTGGCTTAGCAATTACATTATGTGGACAAAACACCCAGCTGTCAGTGGCTAGTGACATCAAAGAATCCAAAGTATAGCATCAATGTCAACAACAAATAACAAAAATACCTGCTCTCCTTTAAGACTGCATCAATTATTAGAAGTCTATTAACTAAAATAAGACCAGTCCCAGAATGCTGCATGCTGGCCTAAACAGTTAGAAGTTGTTTTCTCTAACTATATTCCAGTTAACCAGTACGGATAGCTAGAATATGGTTAGAGAAAAATAACATGAGGACCTGAAGCTGTACAACGTATCTAAGGGTCTGATATAGTTTGGATATGTATCCCCTCCAAATCTCATACTGAAATGTGATCCCCAGTGTTGGAGGTAGGGCCTAGTGGGAAGTGTTTGGATCATTAGGGCAGATACCACATGCATGGCTTGGTGCCCTCTCTGTGATATTAAGTTCACGCAAGAGCTGGTTGTTGAAAGGAGCCTGGTACTCCCTCCTCTCTCTCCTGCTTCCTGTCTATATGACATGTCTTGCTATCCCCCTTAGCTTTCACCATGAGTAAAAGCTTCCGGAGGTCTCACCAGGAGCCGTGCAGATGCTGGTGCCATGCTCGCATGGCCGGCAGAATCATAAGCAAAATAAACCTATTTTCTTAATAAATTACCCAGTCTCAGATAATCCTTTATAGCAATGCAAAATGAACTAACACAGGGTTAAAGGAACTAACTAGAGAGGTTTATGGCATTGATAAAAATTTGCCAAGGATGTGATCATTGTTCTCAATGTGTTAAAGGCTATTACTTAAAAGAAAATTAGATTGTATATGGTACTGGGACAATACTCAGACCAAACTGAAGACGACTTCTTTTTTTTTTCTTTTTTTGAGATGGAGTTTCGCTCTTGTTGCCCAGGTTGGAGTGCAATGGTGCAATCTTGGCTCACTGCAACCTCTGCCTCCCAGATTCAAGAGAGTCTCCTGCCTCAGCTTCCCGAGTAGCTGGGATTGCAGGCATGCGCCACCACGCCAGGCTAATTTTGTATTTTTAATGGAGACAGGGTTTTGCCATGTTGGTCAGGTTGGTCTCGAACTCCTGACCTCAGGTGATCCGCCCACCTAAGCCTCCCAAAGTGCTGGGATAACAGGTATAAGCCACTGTGCCCAGCCTGAAGATGATTTCTGTTCAATTTACAGAATACTTGTCTCATAGTCCTGTCCAAATGCGAAATAGACTGTCTCCAAGAGGTGATGAATTCCGTGGAAGACAGTGGACAGTTTCACTTAGATGACTGACAGCCTAAATAAGATTCAGTGATTTTATTAAATTCCCCCTAGCTAATAAGTAGTATGAATTAGATGATACCTTTACTGAACTTCAGGTGGATGGTACTATCCAAACTCACTTATCAATTATTCTCCCAGAAGCATCCCCTGCCCTAAGTCATTCCAACATCATAATTCATGACAATTCACTAACTTACCTTGAGTAAGTCTATATGTTACACCCCTAATATTATATTGTGATGCTCTCTCTAGGGATTTTTGGAAAATCCATTGTATATGTTCAGGATCATCTCCATCTAATGGAATACCTTCTGTTTTTTTTAAAAGAGAGAGAAGAGAGAGAAAACAGAAATATGTAATCACAAAACAGTGTTTTTAATGAAATTATCCAAAGGAATAATACAGAAATAATGTGTATTTTATGTAATTCTAGATTATTAAATTAGATTTATTACCTCCAAAAGGCTGCTCCTTAGGCCACTGCAGCATCCTTACATACTCAATACAGTGCTCTGGTAGCCTGGGCATAGATGCAATGGTGCACATGGGAAAATTAACCTAAAGCCATAGTTTGTCCTTTTTAGTGAATTTGAAATGATGAATAATTTTAAAATGCAACTTCCAGTTATGATCTGGTTTGTAACAGTTTCATATAATTTGTTTCAACTCAAAATATTGTATACCATTAAAAATGCCTCTCAAACTAATATAGATTATCAGAGTCACTTCACTTAGGTTGATCTGCCTATGAAGATAAGTTTGCCCTATATTTACAAGGTATATGAAATTTAAGCTTTGTTAGACTATGAGAAGAAAATTGCAGAACAGATTCTCAAATATGAACACCTTGTTATGTTTACCTAATATTTAAGTATAAAACAAACCAAAACAAAAGCAAATTCAGAGTTAAATGAATCCCAAGTGAATACTCATAAAATTGTATACATTTCTTATTCAAAATTTCAAGTGTTCTTTAAAGTGGGTATGTAAATCAAAAAGCTCCATCCTTGGAAAGATCATTCTCATCCCTGGTATCTGTGTTTCCCTGAAATAAATACAGGTAAAAACCACATAGATTATAGCTTGACATCAACATACAGCTTTGTAATTCTATTTGATACCTAATCCCCAAATAAAAAATACAAATAAATTATGAAAACAGAATAGTATCGAAACAATGTACTTGGTTCATATCTTTCTTCAAATAGAGCAGAATTTCCTATTTATCTTTCTTCTTAGCATAATTTTTAAAATATGGCTACTTCTAATTAAAAACCCTAAATACTGACTAGACTTAATAATTAATCCCTAATTCCATGCCGAGATACTATAAAAGAAATGCAGGTATTGTTTGATTACCTGTGGTGGATAAAGTTCCAGCGTGCA
Organism: Cheracebus regulus; assembly: GCA_963574635.1. Classification (NCBI taxonomy): domain Eukaryota; kingdom Metazoa; phylum Chordata; class Mammalia; order Primates; family Pitheciidae; genus Cheracebus; species Cheracebus regulus. The sequence continues at coordinate 14,270 of CAUYQU010015987.1, read as the reverse complement.
TTCGATACAAGCAGTCATTCCAGGCAGAATCACCCGGGCGTTTCCTTTAAAACCTTCTGTCCCTCCATCTATCAAAGGGATAATGGAGCTTGGATCTAAGACACCATCTTCATAATTTAGAAGAGATATCTAGGAAAACAATTTGAAGGGCTTTACAGGAGAAAGGGATAAGAATTCAAAAAAAAGAAGTATGTTTTCAAGTAATCCTATGAGTAAGTTGTGCTACTAAACATCAGTGTATCAAATCAAGGGATTATAATATTAACAATTTGTGTCCTCACCTGAAAACCAATGACTGGCAATAAACAGTGAAGTGTATATACTTAATTCAAAATTATACTCTGATTTTTCAAAAATATGATATAAATTCTAATTTTGGGTATGTCAAGCACAGCAGCAAGAACTTTAGAGAACTATAACAACACTAAAGTCTTTACCAGCATGCCATTTATCCATCTTCTGGCGATGATAGAGTCCAGCCCACAGACAATAATATGAAATTCTACCAAAAAAAAAAAAAATAGGCAGTTACATGATGATTTTTCAATGTAGATTCATCAATTTCAACAAATGTACCACTCTGGTGCAGGATACTGATTAGGAAGGTTGTGTGTTTATGAGAACAGGGAACTCTATGAGAACTCAAGTTTTCAAAAATTTTCTGCTCAACTTTGTTGTGAACATAAAACTGCCCTAAAAAATAAAGTTTACTAATTAAAAAAAAAAAAAGCAGCTGCACAAAATAATTTGCACTTTCTAAGAAACAACAAAAAAAAAAACCACAAACACTTTTCATTGTAATCCCACATAAGCTCTCAGAGCTCCTATTCCTTAACTCTTATTCAGGTCAGCACAGAAAATTGCAGCTAGTGGTGTCAGCTACAATAGTAGCATTCTCTTTTCTGCCTATCAGCAACCTTCCTGAAAAGCCAACAGTGAGAGAGGAAAGCAAGAGAAGAAATAGCCTTCAAATAGCTAGCAATATTCAAATACCTACCAACTAAAAAATTCTAAGGATATAGTGAGAATTTAATTTAAAGTCAAAAACTTACGTCGATAGAAAGTGTCGTTAAAATCTTGAATCTTGTTGAAATGTCTGAATATAAGTAAAGGAACTTAAACAGCTAAGTTTTAATTTCTAAAATGAATTGAACAATGCCATAAGGAACACACTCCGTGTATATTTAAAACAAGAAATAAGTAATCAATGTTCACATCAGTGGAATTCAAGGAATCTGACTAAATGAACACAACTCTCCTTTCTGACAAAACTTTTCTGTCATTCTCCTAACTACTGACTTTTTCTCATTCCTAAACCCCCATGTCATTATATTTATGCTCTTGGTGGGAGGTATACTTTCTACTTTACTTTGGTTTTCATACAAAAACATAAGCCCCAGCAAAGCAGAATGTGTGCGTCCTCAATCATCAGCACCAAGAAGAGATGCAATAAATGTTTTAGTGAAGGAAAGATGCACATTATAGTTCCTATTTTGCTAAGTGATTTTAAGTTACTGTAAAACTCATTTTGTTTTTAACATATAGAAAATTTCAATAGCTTTTTCAGTTGATAAAGATTTTACTATTTTTTTTTTTTGTAGGGAGGAGACAAAATGTAAATTTTTTCTACCTTTCTCATTTAGCTCAGTTTCTAAGTTACCCTATCAGACTCTATTACCAGTCTTCCCATCCCTGGGCACTGCAAAGGAAACTCCATTCAAAATTGACTGTGGGTGTGTCAATATAGCATTTAACATTTTAATAGCACATGTGTGCAAGAAATTGTTTTATTTTTTCTAATGAATGCAGCAATTGTGTTTAATAACTTATAAATTATGCTACTTCTCTAAAGTTAAGATAAACAGGCTACTATAAATTTTTTAAAAGCAATACAGGGAAAAACAGGACAATACATGCTTCCTCTAGATATTTAATTCTTGCCTACAAATAAAGCTATGAACATAACTTCAATTCTAGCCGTCAGCCATTCAGACCTCTATTCCCTTTGAATGGTAGGCAAGCAGGAGACTCAAGCTACAGCCAAAAAGAGGTCAAAAAAGAAATAATGCAAACATTGGAGGAATGGGAATCGGGGAATCAAGAGCCAGACCAAGAAATCTAACCTGGATTTCTATAAAATACCCAAAGTTTCCCAGACCCACATAATGGGGATAGACAAACTGAGTGTTCGCCACTCACCGACACCCACCCCCAACAAATCAATTCTTCCTTTTTCCCTACAGGGGCCTGTATTTGCATTTTTAAGTTCTTTATTTTGAAATAATATAGATTCACAGTAAGTTGCATAGATAATATAGATGGGTACCATGTACCTTTCCCAGATACATCTTACGTAACTATAGTACAGTACCAAAACCATGAACAGAACAGTGGTACAATGTATGTTTGTAGTTCTGTAATTTAAACACACACAGATTTGTGTAACCACCACCCTAGGCAACACACACAACTATTGTAACACAACAAAAATCTCTCTCTTGCTATGTCTTCATTGTCATAGTCACACCAATCCTCACCTCCATGCCTAGTCCCTGGTAACCACTAATCTGTGCTCCATCTCTATTTTTTTTTTCTTTCTGAGTCAGAGTCTCACTCTGTCACCCAGGCTGGAGAGTAGAGGTACAATCAAAGCTCACTGCGGCCTCCACCTCCTGGGCTTACCTGATCCTCCTACCTCAGCCTCCCAAGCAGCTGGGACCACAGGCATGTGCCACCATGCCTGGCTAATTTTTTGAGTTTTTACAGAAACAGGGTCTCATATGTTGTCTAGGCTGGTCTTGAACAACCGGGCTCCAGTGATCTTCCCGCCTCTATAATTCTGTAATTCCAAGAATATTATATAAATAGAATCATGCAGTATATGACCTTTGGAGACTGGCTTTTTTTTTTTTTTTCTGGTCTGTTAGATGTGTAATAGTATCTCATGGTGGTCTTAGTTTGATGTGAAACATCCTTTCATGTGCTTTTTGTCATCCTTTTTAGTAAAATATCTCTTCCTCTCTTTTGTCTATTTCCTAATTTTTTACTATTGAGTTTTAAGAGTTCATTATATATTCTAGATATAAGTCCTCTGTCTGATGCTTTACAAGTATTTTCTCCAGTCTGTAGCTTGTCTTCATTCTCTTAAGAGGGTCTTTTATAGAGCAAGTTTTTAATTTTGATGAAGTCCAATATATCAATTTTTTTTTCCTTTTATGGGTCATGCTTTTACAAAAAAATTATTTTTTTAGAGATGACGTCTCAATATGGTGCCCAGGCTGGAATGCAGTGGCTGTTCAGTTTATGACCACAGCCCACTATAGCCTCAAACTGCTAGTCTCTAGTGATCCTCTCACCTTGGCCTCCCGAGCAGCCAATACTCGGTAGTAGCAAGATAAAAGCTCACTGCTGCCTCAGTGATCTGCACCACCATGCCCCAGCTTTTACAGGTCTTGCTTTTGACATGGTCTAAGCACTCTCCACCAAGACCCTAAAGCTTTTTCATTTTACCTTTTTTTGGGGGGCTCTTTTTGAGATGGAATCTTGCTCTGTCACCCAGGCTGGGGTGCAGTGTTGCGATTTCGGCTTACTGCAACCTCTGCCTCCCAGGGTCAGGTGATTCTCCCACCTCAGCCTCCCAAATAGCTGGGATTACAGGCACACGCCACCACATCCAGCTAATTTTTATACACTTAGTAGAGATGGGTTTCACCATCTTGACAAGGCTGGTCCCGAACTCCTAACCTCAAGTGATCCACCCACCTCGGCCTCCCAAAGCGCTGCAATTACAGGCGTGAGCCACCATGCCTGGCCCATTTTACATTTTATATTTACACCTATAATCCATTTTGAGTTAATTTTGTATAAGATGTTTAGGTCAAAATTCATCGTTTTGCCTATGAATATGGAATTGCTCCAGTACAATTTGTTGAAGACTATGCTTCTTCCATTGAACTGTCTTGCACCTTTATCAAAAACAAATTGGCCATACTTACATGGGGCTATTTCTGGCTTCCTTATTCTATTCTAGTCATCTATGTATCCCTCTGATAATATCACTTAGTCTTGATTACTATAGCTATATAATAAGTCTAGAATTTGGATAGTGATTCCTCCCACTTTATTCTTTTTCAGAATCGTAGTAGGTATTCCTTTGCTTTTTTATATAAATTTTAGAAGACGCTTGTCTATATCAACAAATTTGCTGGGATTTTAATAGAAACTACGGTATATATGTATACAAATTTAGGAAGAAATGACATCTTTACTATATTTAATCTTCCAGTCTTTGAAGATGGATTATATCTGCATTTTAGATTTCATTTCATCAGCATTTTGTAGTTTTTCACTATATAAATCTCATACTTATCTTGTTAGTTTACATCTAAGTATTTATTTTTCTTTGTAAGTAGTTGTAAATGGCATTGTATTTTAAGTTACAGTTTTCACAAGTTCACTGGTATGTTGATTTTGTATTCTGTGGAACTTTCTCCATAGACATCACATCTCCTGACTTTCTATAAAATACCATAGGTTCTCCAGATCTAAATTCAAACTACAGTATAAATACTCCTTTTTACAAACATATTTCTTGTAAAAACAAATTTACTCTGACGTACCTTCCATTTGACTAATACTATACTGACTGTGTACTCTGTCTGCTACTATGAGGAAACAAAGATCAATTGGATTCAGCCTAGGAATTTAGTCTAGCAAAGGAGATATGTAATTGATACTGGAATTAAGGGCAATAATGCAAAAAATGTAGATGATGAAACAGGCTTTATAAACTTAAGTTAAAAATCAGGGCCAAAAAAATATTTATATAACCATAAAGAAAAGACTGGATGAATAGAAAGCAAAATGTTACCAGCAGTTATCTCAGTAACAAAGTTACTGCTGCTGATTTTTTTCCCTCTTGCTTAACTGTATTCTCTGTTACATATCTCTTCTATAATAAAGGAAAAAAGCTTTTAAAAATTAAGTAATTTTCTTTTTGTCAAAAGGATACGGAACTACATTGCAATTAGGAACTCTGTCATTTAGAATTTCTGCAGCAACTTCAGCCTTAGGTCTTCCAACATCTTTAGGCCTACAGGAAAAATTACAGTTAAATTATAATTCATATTATAAATCTACAGGATCTACACAATTTACTTTCAAACATAAAAATAAATTCAAAGTGAGTTTACTTACAGGATGTTTAGAAGGAATATTTTTACCTAAGTATTTGGATTTCAGTAATAACTTTTAGTAAATAGTCATTTAACCTTAAATGTCAATGCTTGCTGATGGTCCAAATTAACATGACAAGTCTAATTAAGTATTTCTTTAATTAAGTGAAAATCTGAACAGTGTTCTTCCTCCCAGATAAAGCATAATAATGCTATGTTTCCTGGCCACTTCCCACTGTAAAAAATCATCCCACTCTCACAGCTCACAAACTCATGGTGTTAGTGACTCTGCAGGTCTTGGCTAAAATAAGCACAATAAGATTCATCCTTGGGATGCAAAAACAGTCATTTATCCCTCCTGTGTGCTGATTAAGTAGCACACTTTGTGTCTCTTAAGAAGCTGCATGAACAAAATAAAAAAAAAAATCTCACTGGACACTATATAAAATGAAAAAGAAAAGAAGCTGTAGTGTTTTTAAAGAAGAATAATTCCAAAAGTGTCAGCTAAAATTGTAAATGTTACATGATTTTAAAGAAGTTGAATATACAAAGCCTCAAAAGGTCATTCTTAGACAATAACCACACATATAGACAGGAAAGGATATGAATTCCCTCCTTCAAGTTCTGTACAAATGGTATTTTCTTTCCTAATATTTCCATATTCTTCTTAGAGAAATCACTCCATGTACATAATAAGAACAGTATTACTTTTTTCATAACATATTTGTTATATACATGTCTATCATACCCACTAGACTATTATCTGGATGAAAGTGACCATGTTCTTACTCTCTTCATATTCCTTCATATCTAGCACAGAGTAAATGCTTTTAAAATAAATGGAAATAGGCTAGGCACGGTGGCTCATGCCTGTAATCCCAGCACTTTGGGAGGCTGAGGTGGGTGGATCACTAGAGGTTAGGAGTTCAAGACCAGCCTGGCCCGTCTATAATAGTGAAACCCCATCTCTACTAAAAATACAAAAATTGGCTGGGCGTGGTGGCACATGCCTGTAATCCCAGCTACTGGGGAGGTTGAGGCAGAAGAATTGCTTGAACCCAGGAAGCTGAGGTTGCAGTGAGCCAAGATCGCACCATTGCACTCCCAGCCTGGATGAAGAAGTGAGACTCTGTCACTAAATAAATAAACAAATAACGAATGAATGAAAATAATAAATCAAGTATGCTTATTAGAAAAAAATCTGGAATTTCAAAGAAAAACACTTTATCAAGTCAATTTTTTTTGGAGTGCAGTGGCGCAATCTTGGCTCACTACAACCTTGGCCTCCCAGGTTCAAGCAATTCTCCTGTCTCAGCCACCCAAGTATAGCTGGGACTACAGGTATGAGCCACCACGCCTGGCTAATTTGTGTATTTTTAGTAAACATGGTGTTTCACCATGGTGGCCATGCTGGTCTCGGACTTCTGGCCTCAAGTGATCCATCCACCTCATGCTCCCAAAGTGCTATGATTACAGGTGTGAGCCACCACACCTGGCCAAATTTTCTTCTCTCCAATAAAGCACTGTTCTTTTTTGATTCAAAACTTTTGGTAAATGTTTTATCTTCACATTGTACTAACTTACATAGAAAAGACTGTTATAAATCAGAGAACTTCAGTATTACATTCAATGACTGCACACAGGAAGCTCTTTAGGAATATACAAGGGACAAAGTAGACGTCTAAGATTCTTTTAAGTAATATATTCTATGTGCTTTCACAGTAGATCCCAAACAAAAGAACTCCTAGATGGTTTCTGGGAACAGTTTGTTAATTTAGCATTCCAGGATGAGGGATCAAATTGCTCCACCTCAATAAAATGGCCTTTCACACACCTCATCCTTGCAGGACACCCTGCCCCAATTATTTAACCTTGAACACAAGCATCTACCCTGAGGTCGTTGAGATTAAATAAAATAATATGGATAGTTTAGAAGTGCTTGGTACATATCATTATCTTCAATCATTTTAGCTACAAATTAAAGGGCATGGTCTGTATCAATAACCAATCAATTCAGTGGTATCTTTTTCAGAGCATTCACAACTCAAAATTTGACAGGCTGTAAAGGGCCCACAAACTTTGCTACTATAGAGAAGGGAAATTTCAAGGGTTAAAAAATAAATAAAAAATAAAGCTTAAAGTTAAGCATAAGGGTCACACTGCAATTACAACATTTCATTAACTTGACCTAGTTTAATCCATCCTTCAGTCTCATTAAGATTTTCCACAAAGGTAATGTACAAGTTTTATGCCTATCCAAAAACGTAATGTTGCCTATTTTGCTAGCTGAACTTTATCCTATATACCCAGGACAATTTGAGCACTGTCAGTAACAGACACAAACTTACCTTACTAACTAGAGAGAGGAAAGAAGTCCTTATCTTTCCGTATCTGTATCCTTTGACTAACAAATACACACTTTTGCCTAAACATACTAAATTCATGAATGAACATTTCTTCATGTCTGGATACATGGCCTACTTCAGTTTTTTTTTTTTTTTTGAGACAGGGTCTCACTCTGTTGCCCAGGCTAGAGTGCAGTGGTATGAACATGGCTCACTGCAGCCTCGAGATCCTGGGCTCAAACGATCCTCCTACCTTAGCTTCCCATGCAGCTGGGACCACAGTGGCATACCACCATACCTGGCTAATTTGTTTTCCTTTTTTTGTAGAGAGAAGGTCTCCCTTTGTTGCTCAGGCTGGTTTGGATCTCTTAGGCTCAAGCAATCCTCTTGCCTCAGCCTCCCAAAGTGTTGGGATTACAGGTGTGAGCCACCATGCCTGGCCTCTACTTCTGTTCTTAAAGTCATCGTTAACAAACCACTCCTTGATGCTTTCTGTATTCCATATATGCCTAAGGTAACTATCCCTCTTTGTTCCATTCCAACTGGTTCCAGTTTTTCTCTCCTTGACTTTCCATTTTCTTTCCCCTTGTAGAGAAAGCTCAAACTCCTTCACAACTTCATTGCTCCAGTCACCACTCAAACCTTGACTCATAAATCCCTGCCGATGTCTCACTAGGGCCTAAAATTCCAGCCACTATTCTCTACTGACATCAACTGGAGGAAGAGCTATGGTTCTTTACTTTCTTCAGTGCACAGTTAACCTGAGGATATTCCCCAAAATCACATAAACCTTTGGAAGGAGACTTCTTTGAAAAAACAAAAACATGTATTTGCTTACATAACTACTATCACCAAGATGCCCAAAAGTTTCTTGCAAAACTTTACCTAAAATGGGAGTAGTTTTGTTTTTTAAAATAAAATTAGTATTATCCTCTCAGTCATTTTTAAAAATTATTAAACTGCAATGTATAAATGATTATCAGAGCTTAAAAAAAGAAAACCACTATGATATTAAACTTACCTAAATAAAAACTGCCTATTTAGATTGGAAACATCTATAGTGTCCATATCTATAACATGAATCTGTCTAAAACCAGACAAGGCCTGTGGGAATAAAAATAATTCAATTAAGCAGAAGTGTCCTTACATTTAAAAATGTAATATTTGTTTTCAATGTAGTCTTAAGTCTACAAAGTCTCAGTAATAAATTCTGCATAACTGTATTTGATGGCTGAAAAAGAGTCTTGCAAGGTATATAAAATTCAGAGTTCTTTAACAGGTCAAAAGTGTACCACCACTCAGTTTCAAATAATCTATAATCAAAAGACAACAACTCAAAATTTCTACAGATTAAAACTATTTTACATATATACATAATTCCATAAACACATTTGTAAAATTTGTTGCTTTACTGGTACTGATAGATACTTTACTTTTACTATGCCTGCTATTTTTTTTTTAATATTGTTAAAAGCAATTCCTTCAAGCTTTATCTTAGTTTACTTAACATTAAGCATGCCACAATTCAGAAATGGTAACTATTATAAGACATGTATTATAAAAATACAGACATAGATAAGACTGTGTATGTAAAAGAAGTATCTTAAAAGATATTGAGTCAAGAGCAAGCAATTTAAAAAGGAAAGGCAAAAAACAAAAAACCTGTTAGGTTTCAATAATAATGCCATGCATTCTAACAGTACAATCACATTCAAATTTATCAGCAGATTCAAAAAAACTTTAAAAAAAAAGTCTCAATAACTAATTATGCTTTTCTGGTCTTGGTCAGTTTACTTAGATGATCAAATAAGCTGACAATAATTTCTCCACTTTTCTGTCTCCCTTTATACCAAGAGATCTTCAAGACTTATCCATAGGTGTGCGTTTTGACTGTTCTCAAACTTTAGCCCCAACCACTCCACAGAAACTGCGCTTGTCAAGGTCAGCAATAACCTCCATGTTACTAACTCCAATGACCAATTCTCAGTCTATCTGATCTTACCATTCTGAGGTATTAGGCGGGATGGGTCACTTCCTCCACTCTAAAACAAGTTCTCCATTTGGTCACCACATTCATGAGGATTTGAACACTTTTTAAAAATTGGTTTCCAGTTCATTCAGTTTTCTTCCTACTTTTCCGGCCAGAACTCGGAGCAGCCTTGTGCTTGGTTCTGGTGATCTCAGACCATCTAGCAGACATCTCAGACTTAACAGTGTCCAAAACAAAACTTGAGCCCCCTTGCTCACCACTACAACCAAACGTTATTTTCTAGATCTTCCTCATCACAGTAACTCCATCTTTCCAGGTGCCCCCCCTGACTCAAAACCTTGTTGTATCATCCTTGATTCCTCTCTTTCTCTCATAGCACACCACCAATCCATCAGCTAATCCTGTTGATTACATCTTCAAAATATATCCATAATCTGACCACCTGTCACCACCTCCAATGCTACCATCCTGTTCCAAGTCACTGTTGTCTCTTGTCTAGAGGACTGTAATATTCTTCTAATTAGTCTCTCTCTTTCTTTCCCTGCCCTGCTTTTCCCTGTCTATTTTCAATGCATCAGCCTCAGTGATCTAGGTGAAAAGTCAGTCAAGTCTCTCATTGCATAACTCTCTACAATGACTTCATGATTCAGAGTAAAACCAGAGCACTCAGAGGAATCTACAAGGTCTTTTGTGATATTCATTCCAAGCCCCTCCATCTTCCATTATCTCTCTGATATGCTCTCCAAAAATGCTCCCACAACCCACTTCTGCTTTAGCTATAACGGTCTCCTTGCAGTCCTTGAACAAACAGGAATGCTCCACCTCACTTCTTTGTACCTGCTATTCTAACAAGAATGTTCTTCCTATAGATATCTGTATGGCTCATTTGCTCACCTTAGTATTCAAATAGCACCTTTTTGTAAACCCTTTCCCTTCACATCATTTGACATACTATATACTTACTTCTTCATTCAACTAAAATGTGAGCCCCACAAATGCAAACCTTCTCTATATTTGTTCAGTGCTGTATCTTTAGCATCTAAAATGGTGCTTGGCATATGGGGGAGGAGGCTCAGTAAATATTTGCTCAACCAATAGTAGTATCATATTCTTTTTTGGTTAGAATGAGCCTTTGGGGGGCTTACAATGAATTAAATAAGCAAAATAATGAGTAAATTGAAAACCCTTAGTTTTCTTCTTTTGTGTAAAGGGTTATTATAATGCAATAAATAACAGAGCCACTACTTAAAGTTGCTTGGTGACTAATCTTCAGATCTAATCTTCAATTATTTTACACTTAAAATTAGTAAATATCACATTTGCAAATAATGGCATCAAAATTTAATAAGCTTTAGGTAACTTGTACATTTATAATACCTAACAAAAGCCAGTGCTTATCCTCCATAAACTCTTTCCTTCTATAAGTCTTTGGTTCTCAAACTACTAGAGTGTTTACATTGATAAGGTACTGTCATTTTGGCATTCTATCACAGAGTACATCATACATACTGCTATTTATTTCATGAGAGATTTATCTCCCCAGTGAAATTTCAGATTCACTGAAGACAGAGACCTTGATGACATATAATCCCGACAGAATCCAGGAAGGCATTAAATACAGTGAAATATATTTAAAGTTTTACAACTTCACTCAAGTGACATTAGTGTTTTTAGCAAAATTAATGTGGCTAGGTTTATATTTAAACTTTAACCCGTTTGGCCAATTATTTGGGTCCTCCACTGGCTGTGACCTGCTTTATTTTCTGAACAGTCTATTCCAGCATTTCCACTTTTCTTCACAGCAATGAGAAGTCTAGCATACAACTAACTCTAAGCCAATTCTCTCTCTACTCATTTTTGTTAAATAAACTCATGAAGATTTATAAAAAGTTACTTTGTGATTAGAAAAAGTCAAGGAAACCAATTAATTAAATCAAATTATATATTTAACTTGATTTATTTCCAAATTTAAGGAAATAAGTTCAGTAAAGGTTTAGCTTTCCCAAATCTTAGGAGTCCATGATCATCTTATGAGGTAATATAATGATCTAATGGTTCACTGAAAAAGAACACTGAACTAAGAATTGATGACCTAAATTATATTCCAGGCACACCACTATAATCCAGAAAAACTTCAGCAAGTCAGTCAACATCTCTAAACCTCAAAGTCTCTCTCTATATAAAATGGAGCAATGCCTTAACTGCCTAGCTGGGTTATTTGGGGAAGTGAAACAAATAATAAATTATTTGAAACTATGCATTAAAATATGAATTACCAGTTTTGTTATTTACTTCACTGAGGTTAGGGGAGTTTCACCAGAGGAAGCGCCAAAATTTGTTTAGTAAAGATCAGAGAAGAAAATGGAAGAAATTCTATCAATGATTTTATAGCTGAGAGCTTTAGCGTTAAAAAAATTCCAAAGTTCTATCATCATTTTAACCACTCGAATTTGATGTGCTAAACTTATCTAACAAAGGCTCAAGAGAAAAGGTAAACAATCACAAGAAAATTCCTAGTATGACAGATAAGCAAGGTTTACTTATCACAAAAAAGAAAAAATATGTATTTTATATATATATAAGTATATATATATATGTGTGTATATATTACCAGATTTTTCAGGAGCTCACATCCTAAGCCGCCAGCTCCAATGACTAGAACTTTACAAGTATCTAACAAGAACTGGAGAGATTCAGTGCTCAGTTCGAAATCAGGGTGTGTGAAGGGTCCAGATCGCTCGACGAACTTCTTTACATGGTTCCAGCGACCTTCCCAGTCTCCAGTGTCCCCACACCCACCATCAACAGCCATTTTCTCAGCCAGCAGCTCCTCTATTCTCCTTCTTTTCTTCTCCGGCTCCTCACCATCCGCCATATTGTTCTCTGCCTCTTCCCAGGTGCCCTAGCCTTCTGTGTGTCTTTATAGGTAAAGTGTATGTCTTGAAGGCACCAGATTTTTGGTTTTTTTCTTTTTTTTTTTTTTTAACTCATTTAGCCAATCTACATCTTTTGATTGGAAAGTTTATTTACAGTCAATGTTATTATCTATTAATAAAGCCTTACTTTTGCTACTGTGTTATTTGATTTCTTGTTTGTGTTTTTTTTCTCCCTGCCTTTCTGCCATTCATTCTGTCTGCCTTTTAGTGAAGATGATTTTATCCAGTGGCATGTTTTAATTTTTTGCTATTATTTGTGTGGGTGTGTGTGTGTTACAGGTTTTTTATTTGAGGTTACCACGAGGCTTGCAAACAACATTTTAAAACCCATTTTAAACTGATGGCAACTTAACACTTACTGTAAAATTGAACAAACAAAAAAGCAAAGAGAAAACTAATAAAAACTACATTTTAACTTCAGCATCTCATTTTTTAACTTTTTGTTGTTTCTGTTTATCTTATTATACTGTCTATGTATTAAACTTGTTGTAATTAGTATTTTTAATAACTACAACACCTCAAAAGGGAACAATGTAAGAGTTATTTTAATAATGACAACAAGTAGTTATAGAACAATTTTTTATCTTCTCAAAAATATGAATAGTTTTCTTATTACATCTACAGTGCTATGAAATCCTGTGTTTATCTGTTTACTTAACATTACCAGTGAGTTTGTACCAGATGTTTTCTTGTTTCTCATTTATGTCCTTTTCTTTTGAATTAAAAAAGTACCTTTAGCATTTTTTGTAGGACAGGTCTGGTGCTAATAAAATCCCTCAGTTTTGTTTGTCTGGAAAGGTATTTATTTCTGCTTCATGTTTGAAAGATATTTTTGCTGCATATTTTATTCCAAGATAAAAGTCTTTTTCTTCAGCACATTATGTATATCATGCCACCATCTCCTGGCCTGTAAGGTTTTTACTGAAGGGTCTGCTGTCAAACATATTGGTGCTTTTAGGATCTTTTATCTTTGACCTTTGAGAGTTTTGTTATTAAAGGCCTTCAAGTAGTCTCACTTAAGTTAATTGTGCTTCACATTCAGCAACCTTCTTGTACTTGAATGTCAATATTTTTAAGTATAGGATAGGAAGTTCTTGTTATCCCTTTGAATGAACATTAACTTTCTACCCTGAACTCTCTCTCTACCACCTCTTTAAGGGTCCATAACTCTTAGAGATGACCTTTTTCTAGATCTCATAGGCATGTTTTGTAGATCTCATAGGCATGTTTTATTGTTTGTTTGTTTTTGTATCCTGACTGTATAATTTCAAATAGCCTGTGATCAAACTCACTAATTCTTCCTTCTGCTTGACCAGTTCTGCTGTTGAGAGACTCTGATGCATTCTACAATGTTATTTGAGGTTTTCAGCACCAGAAATTGCACTTGATTTTTTTAAATGCTTTTAATTAGTTAAGTTTATCTGATCAGATTCTGAATCTTTTTTGTGTTATCTTGATTTTTTTTGAGCTTTCTCTAAACAGCTATTCTGAATTCTCTGTTTGAAAGAACATATATCTCTGTCACTCAGAAATTGCACACTGGTGCCTTATTTAGTTCATTTAATGAGGCCATGTTTTTTCTGGATAGTCTTAATGTTTTTGAATGTCCATTGATGTCTCAGCATTAATGAGTTAGGTATTTATTTCAGTGTTTGCATTCTGGGCTTTTTTTTTTATACTTGTCCTTCTTAGGAAAGCTTTCCAAGTATTCAAAAGAAATTGAATGTCATAATCTGTCTTTGGTCATTGTGGTCATACTTACATTAGGGAATATATGAACCCCAGTAACACTGTGATGCTTGCAGACTTAAAGAGGTACCACCTG
>CAUYQU010015986.1:0-14404 GCA_963574635.1 Cheracebus regulus | reverse complement strand
TAAAATACAAAAATAATTTTGCTAGAGAGTGAACATTTAAAAAAGAGAAAAGCAAAGAAAGAAGATAAGGGATTTAGTTTTCCAGGTAAATAAGGCATTTAAAGATGATTGAGCTAACATGCAATTTTTTTTTTTTTTTTTTTTCTTCAAATAGCTTTATTTCTATTTGGTCCAAGGCTTGTTAGGGTAGTTAGAAAGCTGCCTAGTGGCTGGAGGGAGAGGCTTAGGCAGAAGCCCTGTTATTTTGCAAAAGCCCTTCATAAGTCGCTGGACTCAGTAGGCTCTTAGTAGTGCTTGAGAGTGAGCCTTTCAAAGAGATACTCGCCCAGCCCAGCTGCGGGCCGGCCAGCCTGCAGAGGTTGGTCAGGTGGTCACCCATCTTCTTGATGATTTTCACTTCCTCATCTAGGAAGTCACAGAGATGGGGGTCCGTGCGGGCAGAACCCAGAGCATGAAGATCCAAAAGGGCCTGGTTCAGATTTTTCTCCAGGGCCATGGCGGCTTCCATGGCGTCCAGGGTTTTACCCCACTCATCTTGAGCCTGCTTCTTGATGTCCTGAAAGAGAGCGCGGCCGCCACGCTGGTTTTGCATCTTCAGGAGACGCTCGTAGCCCTCGCGCTTCTCCTCTGCCAATTCGTGGAAGAAGTGGCTCACGCCTTCCAGAGCCACATCGTCGCGGTCGAAATAGTAGCCCAGAGAGAGGCAGGTGTAGGAGGCCTGCAGGTAGGTACACATGGACCAGGTGGTTGACGGCTGCCTCCACGTCGGTGGAATAATTCTGACGAATCTGGGCGCTCATGGTTGGTCGGAAAAAGGAGCTAACCACAAAAATGCTGTTAGCAGGTTCCCAGAAGCAGGAGATGACCGAAGATGGTCCCAGAGGTTGCAAGTGCAGAGGAAATTGGAGGGCGGTCGGAGGCTGGAAGAAAGAGTCCCCGGGATCTGTTCCGTCCAAACACTGTTGAAGCAAGAGACAGATCCGCGGGACTAAACCTCAGAGGCTTAGTCCAGAAGGTGTGCACGAGTGCTCATAAGCCTGAGCAAACGATCCAAAGAAAATTCAGAATCTTGGGCTAATTTTAAACTCGCTAATGTTGACCTAAATTAGACACACAAAAAAGTTGAATTCTTCCTATGCCAAAACTAACCACCCACTCGCATGCTCCTCCCCTGGCAAGGTCAGCTGCATGGGAAAGCGGAGCCAGTCCTTCAGGCCAGAGGGCACCACCTGGAAAAGCAACAAGCCATTGACCTCAATAGGGAAACAGTCACCAATAGCAAAATGCAGCCAAATACCTGTCTGGATTGTTCCAATCATGTGCTGAGCATCTCCTACGTGTTGGCCCTGCAAATGGAAAGATAACGGAGGCAAATATCTGCCGTCAAGAAACATATGGACAGACGAGGCAGTTGTTCTAATGCAGTGTGAGAAGCATGGCAGAGGTTGACCCCAGTGCTAAGAGCACAAAAGAAGAACAGGTGATGCACACTCTGTGTCTTAATGTCTTTTGGCACAAAATGTGGTTCCCAGACTTAGCAACGTCCTGCATCACCTGGAAACTTGCTGGAAATGCAGAAATCTCAGGCCCACCTCCGATGAGTTAGCCAAAGGAGGACAAGTGGGAGGGGGTGTTTAAAAGAGAGGAAATGGCAGAAGCAAAATGACCAGTGTGAGAGAGATGATTGCACATTACCAGGTTGCAGAGATCAACATGCCTGAAGCACAGAATAACAGGCACAAGGTGGTAAAGGGAGAATCTTCGAAGGGGTGGAGAGGAAGACCAAGTAGAACCTTCTGAGTTTCAGGTCCGAAACACGTCATTGTACTTGGCAGAAGGGACACCAAGGAGAGCAGGTGGTCCAGACAAGCTTCAGGCTGGAAGGAGCCAAGAGTTGTCTGGCACAGTCTTAAGAACTTGGAGAAGGGAACATAGCTGGTCTTGCAAAACTAAACAAACTTGTTTCTAGAGTCACTGTTTCTCCATAATGATAGTGCTTCCCAGCTAGATCTGTGCCAAAGAGGAAAAAGAAAAGCACTCAAAGAACCTTCCCCACTGGATCTTAGTCCAGGCACAGGGCTTGGGGAAGGTTTCCCAAAGTCACCTAATTACAGAAATTACCTGGAGCATTTGTTCAAAATTCAGGTTTCCAGACCCCAGTGCAACCTGTGGAATTAGAAACCCATGTGAATGGCCTGAAGAGTATAGGTTTGGGAAGCAGCCAGGGTGATTCCACATATCAGGAAACCTGGGGTCTCTGGGTGAGGGATGGAGAGCACCTGACTCCTGTCACTGTGTGTTTTTAACCAATCACAGCTCCCCTCCCTCCCTGTCACAATAACCCAAGAGGTTGGAAGGTGCTGACTCCACTCAATGCACTCTTTATAGAGGTCGTTCAGGTCACACATCCCTTAGGGGACAGAGCATGAAAAACAGTCTTGCTCGGTACCTGACCTAGAAAGGCGTCATTCTTGATGTGCTGATCTTACATCTTTAATGGTAGACTTGTTCCTCTCTCCATATTTGATTCATTCAATAATTCATCATTCGACACCTGTTGTGTACAAGCATCTAATACCTATAAGCAAGAAACTTGAGTTTTCTGACAGATGAAAGTATCAGTTAATGTTAGTATGGATTGACTCTTGAACTTGAGAAAATATAAACATTTATATACATATGAATATATATATATATGTGTGTCTGACTCAATATCTTTATACCTTTTAAAAAGATGAGTCTAGGAAAAAAGATAGGCAAAAAGCATGAATAAGCATTTCACAGAAGATAAAACTTAAAAGGCCAGCGAGCATATAAAAAGATGTTCAACTGATCAGTAATCAGGAAAACACTAATTAAAAAACAAGATGCCATTTCCTACTCATGAGCTTGGCCAACTTTTTAGAGTCTACATTTCCAAGGTTTGGTGGGATCCAGAGAAACTGGACTGTGTGCTACACCACTGATAGGAGCCTAAGTGAGCACAACCAGTTGAGAACACAATTTGTCATTACCAACCAGAGGTGATGATGGACATAGTAAGCACTTCTGCTTCTAGAAAGAAAGCCCAGAGAAGGAGTGGTACACATGCACTGGAAAATATGTATAAGAATGTGCATAGGCCAGGTGTGGTGGCTCACACCTGTAATCCCAGCACTTTGGAAGGCCAAGGCAGGTGAATCACCTGACGTCAAGAGTTCAAGATCAGCCTGGCCAACATGGTGAAACCCTGACTCTACTAAAAATACAAAAAATTAGCCGGGTGTGATGGCACATGCCTATAATCCCAGCTACCTGGGAGGCTGAGGCAGGAGAATTGTTTGAACTGGAGTGGCAGAGGTTGCAGTGAATTGAGATCATTCCATTGCATTCCAGCCTGGGCGACAGAGTAGAGAGTCTATCTCAAAAAAAAATTAGTTTATAGTAGCATAGTTTGTAATGGAATAAAACTAAAAACAATTCACACATCCATTGACAAAGGAATGGAAAGATATCTTCATATATACGTGTATCTACATATCCACACACACAAACCACACACACATATATATACATATGTGTGCTCATGTTGGTCTGATGTATTTTATAAATATTTAGTCCTCAGTTTATTTAATAATTATAATAATTTTTATTATTTGTACCAGGTATTAAGGCATGTGCTGGGTGTTGTTTACCTATCTCTAATCATCGTAAAAACCTTTAAGGTATAATTATTCCATCACAGTTGGAGAAGATAAAGCTAGGGGAGGCCTTTAGCCCAAAATCACACCACTTGGAAATATTGCAGCTCAGATTTGCACCAATTAACTCCAGAGCTCAAGTTCTTTCAACCATATCACAGGGAGTTCTTTCCAGAAAGATCTTTAACCCAACAGTGTATGTTATACCCATTATCTTGATAATGATGTAAGCATGAAAACATTAATTCCTCCTAACCTTGCCCTTGGTATGTAGCCCTATACTTCATTAAAGCTAAAACACGTACACATATGCACGCACGCACGCGCACACACACACACACAGTTTATATGTAATAGCAACAAATAATGGATGGCATGGTCTCCTTAGGAAATAATGAAAGCTAATTAAAATAATCTCTACTTAATCTAGGCTAGATTTATTTGTGTTGAGGTTCTATAATTTGTGAGAATTAACGTGAATGATCCATAGAAGATATTCACATAAAAAGAAAATAAGCAGTTAATACTTCTGTTCACAGTCATGCCATAGCAAGTGGTCATCAGCTTCCAGAGCTGGTGTCTCCCGTCACATCTGAAGCTCTTACTGTGGTGTCTCACCATTGCTTGGGGCTCCGGTACTCTGCACAATGAGAGCTTCCTTTCAGGTTGCTGCCACTCTGAAGATCCATCTTGATCCTGGCTCCAGCCCCCTACTTGGCAACTCAGCCCTATCAATTATTAATCCATCTCCAGCTTTCATCGTCTATTTCTCCCTCTCCCTTTGATCTTTCCCCTCAGCTTACAAACATTCTCCTCAGGACATCCTCACAAATGCCCTTTGCTTTCACTCTGATATGCCCTCATGCATCAAGCTCTCTCCCACTCCCTCGTCTACCCACCTTCTAGAAGGAGCCCACCGTGTCCCAAGGACCCACATCCTTGCCACCCTGTCATCATATAACCCTGTTTCATCATCTACAAAACTGAGATAACCATGCTTCTTCCTGGGCCTTTGTGAGGCTCCTGTGAGAATGTGTGCATGATGCCAGCTGCTGAGTGGGAGATTATTAGTCTTCCCCTTCTTAACAATTTTTCTCTCTCCCTTGGATTCCATTTCACTCATTATTCTTTATCCTAGTCTTGGGTCTTTGTCTCTTGTCTCTGTCATTTGTTTAGGGAACTCATTCAGCCCCCTGGCTCCAACTCTGACCTCTATGCAGAGATGTGTATGACTCTCAAACTCAATATCCAGACTTGACTTTTCACAAGCTAGTCAGCAGGTCCCACACCAAACCCAGATCACATAGAACCCGCTATTCACAAACTGCTTCTCCTCTCTACCACCATTGCCAGTTTCTTAGAATTGAGATATCATAACTATCATGAACTTCTTTTTTTCCCCATTACTAATCACTTACTAAAGGCTTAGTCAATACTTTGCATAACACTTGAATCAAGGCCTTTTTGATCATAATTTATCCCTAATCTTAGCCTCAACACCTCTAGTTGAAACAACTTCAAGAGAAACCTGCCTAACTCTTTCCCTGCTCCTCGATCTCTTCCCTCCTCTTTGTCCTACACACCAGTGCAGAGAGATCTTCCTAAAGCACAACTCTCTTCTCACACCAGCCCTTCCTTCTGCAGCTTCTTGCATCCTCCAAACAAAACCCCAAGATCGGCTCCATTGGATAGAAACTCCATTTGGTGGAAGCTGAGTGATCTGTACCAGCTGCCACATTGAGAAATTTGTATTTCTGCACATGTGTATATGTACATGTAAATAAATACAACGTGTGGGTTTAGATACATGCAGATGACAAAGACCTAACTCAAACTCATGCTCAGAGTAAAGAAGATTAATTAGTAAGCTGGCAGATCATAAGTCTCTCCACATATTTGCGCCTTACCTTGTTAAAATTATAAAATGATGACCATGATAAAAGAAAAACTTTTTATTTTCTAAAACGGCTTGCTTCTTTTAAGAAATGTCTTTGGTTTCACACTGAGCCAGCAAACGTTCACCTATCTATTTTATTCTGAAGTTTAAAGCCATTGGTAGCCCTACATCCATGTATTTGATATTTAAAAACAAATGTTTAAAAATTGCAAGATTTTTCTAAAATCTTAAAAGCTGGCCTCTCCTGAAAACTCAGCTGACCTTGTGGCACTGATTTGGTGTGGCATCACCCCCGTGGCAGGGAGCTGGCTAGAAGAGAGTAACAAATGGCTGTCCCTTTTGGCCAGGCCACCCACGCTGCTCCGTACCATTTAGTTCCTTTAGATCACATATCTTACCCCTCTAGGAATTTGATGCTTTGACCCCTCATATAAACGATAAAGTCTTATTGTAATTCATATACGTGGTATTGGAGCCCCGTGTCAGGCAAAGCATGTCCAGCAAGCTCATTCTGAGCAAAATATCCTTTTAGGTGAGAGACCCATTTGCTGTTTATTGAAACCATGGAAGGAGCATGTTTCAGATTGTGCATTTCCAGCTTCTTGGGAATGTCCAATAGCATGGATGTTTGAGAACATCAGCCACTTTAGATATACGGGTTCCTTCATCTAACTAGTCTCCAGCCATAAATGAATATGACATTGGTATATTTCATATTTTACAAAATGAAACTAGCACCACATGTGCTTCCAAATGCTCATTATTCCCTTGTGAATAATTTATTCTCTACATTTTCAGGGATATGAGTTAGAATGACTTGTTATATCCTCCAAAATCATCTTTGTTTTCTTAAAAATGCTAGGACAAACTGAATTAAATTCTAAAAATTTATATCTATTTTAACTACTACTCTATCCTTTCCTTCCTTATTCTATTCTGATTTTTTCCCTATTCTAACTTTTTACTTTGTATTTCACAAGGTATAATCTTAAACAGTTTTGTGGTTTAGTTTAATTTTTTTTGTTTGGTTTTTTTTTTAATGAGATGAAACATTTGACTTCTCTGCTATTTTAGGTCTCAAGAGTATCAGCTTTTCCTGAAGGTATAAAAGTGTCAAAAGTGTCATTTGTCCTTTCCTTTCCTCTGATTTGTTGATGGTAAGGCCCTTTTTAAATTCCCCAATCACAGCTCCCTTACTATTTCGTCTTCTCAAGTTTTGTGTCTGCACTTGGTGTTATTTTTCCCTACTCTCACCTCCTGACCTGGCCTGAGTTCTAGTTGGAAGTTTCCATTTTCCTTTCAGGAATGAGCTCTTATCAAGAGATCACTGACTCATAAACATGCTTGCTTGCCAGCCGCTACCACAGCACTCCGCAGAGAGAGGACACTTAGTTCAATGCGGGGCTTGGGCTTCTTCAGAGAAACCGCAGTACTCTTCAGAAGGAATCCATGGCAGCTCTAGGTATAGGCAATCCTCATTAGGTGCCCAACATTTATTAGCTAAACCCTTCACCCAACTCCCTTCCCTTGTTGCAATCCCAATCTGGTGGCTGGAAAGGAGCAAAACGATGGACTCAAAACACGGCATTGCAAAAGTCTTCTGGGTGCCTAGCCTTGTCCCAGGATGCTAGTTAACATATACGATGACAGGGAAGGATGGGCTAGAGTGGTATTTTAAGTACACTCTCCACCATAAACCACTTCTACAGCTCTGGCCTTGCCACTGAGCCGGGAGCCGAGTCTGCTTAGGTCACTATGCTTCCCTTGCACCGGAGGAATCCAGGAAAATACCAAGAGCACTGCCAGATGGCAAGCAGCCACCAAGCCTGCTGGGTGGCCCGGGAGGAATGTGACTGTGTGCCCTTTGTGTGGTGTGGCCCCCCTCCCACAGCCTGGCCAGCCTCTGCTCCCCAGCGGTCCACGCACATTCCAAGGTTTTATGTGCGCATCTCATTGAAGCCCAGCACCCCACCACAGAAAATGTCACCACTGCCCCAGGCCCTCTGGGATTTTCAAAGCTTTGAGCGAGGCAGGTTAAACGTTTAAAACAAAGGTCATAGATCACTTATCCAAAGCCTGAAGAAATATCTGTTTGCAAGTTCAATTTAAAATGAATATAAGTTCAGTATAAAGGAATTCTTTCATTTTTTTCTTAAGTATATTTAATAGATTTTTAATTTTTTTTTATTTCAATAGCTTTAGAGGTACAAGCGATTTTTGGTTATGTGAACAAATTGCACAGTGCTGAAGTCTAGGATTTTAGTGCACCTGTCACCTGAGTAGTGTACATTGTACCCAAAATAGTTTTACATTCTTTTTTTTTCCTTTGAGACGGAGTTTCACTCTTGTTGCCCAGACTGGAGTGCAATGGCGTCATCTCGGCTCACTGCAACCTCCACCTCCCGGGTTCAAGCAATTCTCCTGCCTCAGCCTCCCGAGTAGCTGGGATTACAGGCATATGCCACCATACCTGGCTAATTTTTGTATTTTTAGTAGAGACAGGGTTTCACCATGTTGCAGGCTGGTCTCGAACTGCTGACCTCATGGTCTGCCCACCTCAGCCTCCCAAAGTGCTGGGATTACAGGCATGAGTCACCACTCTCAGCCTAGTTTTTCATCCTTTACCCTCCTTCTGAGCCTCCAGTGTCCATTATACAACTCTGTATGCCTTTGCATACCTATAGCTTAGTTTCCACTTATAAGTGATAACCAGGTTTTTGGTTTTCCATTCCTGAGTTACTTCACTTAAAATTATGGCTTCTAGTTCCATCCAAGTTGCCACAAAATACATCACTGTTTTCTTTTTAGTGGCTGAGTAGTATACCTTGGTGTATATATACCACATTTTCTTTATCCATTCATCAGTTGGTGGGCATTTAGGTTGATTCCATATGTCCATAATTGCTTTTCATTCTTAAAATTTTTTTTATTATAAAAAAAACTTCAAGAAGCTTCCTGGCCCTGACCCTTCCTGATTGTGTCACCTGGGAAAAGTCGCTTGGCTCTCTGAGCCTCGGTTTCCTTGACTGTGAATGGGGACAAATGTCCAACATTAAAAAAGAGGAGGCACATGAAGCTCTCAGCAGCCTACCTGGCCCATGGCACTGACAAGCCCAATAAACCTAAACTCAACCATCCCTTCCTGCTTAACCAGCAGTAAAACAGTGGATTTTCTGGATCATTAAGTCATTTTAACAAGCTGTTAAAAGCAAACTAGCTCAAACCTAATGAGACACAGCAGCCCATGTTTATCAACAGTCCTCTTCCAATGTCTGAGACTTAAAGCCTAGGGATTCTTATGGTTTCCAGTGGAGGGCAAGGAGAAAAGAAGTGTTGTAGCATGACTGGAAATGTATGGCCTCCCCTTTAAAGAGGAAACTATAATTAACAGAGGATGCCAACATCTAGGTTCCCCAGGTCTCGCTCTGTCACCCAGGCTGGAGTACAGTGGCACAATCTCAGCTCACTACAGCCTCTGCCTCCTAGGTTCAAGTGATTCTCCTGCCCTAGCCTCCTGGGTAGCTGACCACAAGCACACATCAACCACATCCAGCTAATATTCATATTTTTTCAGTAGAGACAGGGTTTCACCATGTTGGCCAGGCTGGTCTCAAACTCCTGAGCTCAAGTGATCCGCCTGCCACAGCCTCCCAAAGTGCCGGGACTACAGGCGTGAGCCACCACAGTGGGCCTGAATCCCTTATTTAGTGCTCCTTGCTCGGTGTTTCTCCAGCTCTGCAGCCATCCATGTGGAAACTGGAACCACCCTGCTACACACGTGGACTTCAATTTCATTTCCTCTTAGTCAACACAGCGTGCACTGTGCTTCTGAATTCAAATATGCAAGCCCACCCAGCAGATCCTTTGGTCCAGCCTAGTTTGGAAAAGGGAGGATCTCATGAAATCAGGTATCCTGCTTAAGAGAAAGTTTGTGCCTTTCAAAAGTGAGCTCTAAAGCCACTGCAAACCAGGAAGCCAGCAGGGAGTGCTCAGGGTTTCAGATCAAGAACTCCCTGACCACTGGCCTCGCTGGGGCATCATCTGGAGTGACAGAGACCTTTCTTAAACCACAGCGGCCGTTGAGAAGGGGCAGAGTCCTTCCCTAAACCACAGACGCCATCGAGAAGGTGCAGAGTCCTTCCTAAACCACAGCTGCCCTGAGAAGGTGCAGTGTCCTTCCCTAAGCCATAGCTGCCCATCGAAAAGACTGTCTTTTAGTCATTTACGTCTTGGTATGAATTATTTTAATCTGGATAGCTTAACAAGAAGCCATGTTGATTGTAATGAAAGAACCTTTTGTTTGGTTTTGGTTTTATTTGGGTTTGAGGGGCGACGGGGGTTAGAATTAAGACAATATCCATCTTGGTGATTTGAGAATGACTTCATTGAAAATTGAGATTTTTTAAAGGGCTTGTTTAAAATGGAGATTCCCTTAGCCATCCCCAGATTCTGATTCAGTAAATATGAGGTAGAAATCAAGAATATACCTTTTTCTGTCAACCTTCTGCCCCAGTGACTTTAACATGGTCCTAAGACCACAGTAGAGAGAAATTGGATCAGGCTGTGCCACACAAAAAGCCCTAGAACCTGAATTTGGCTTGAGACAAAAGTTAAATTTCCACAAATTAATTATGTAAAAGGAGAGCCCAGAATGTGCACAAGTTCAGGAATCAGAAGCAGGAAATTTCTAGTGCATCAAAGCCTCCCTAGCAGCCCGCACAACACGGATTCCCTCCGCCCACGGCCCTAGCTTCACTCTTCCCCAGCTCACCTTGTCCCCATCCCAGCAATCCCTCTCCTAAGATTCTGATTTTGGACTCTGATTTTGTAGCATCTACCTTGGGATAAGCAGCTCCAAAAAAAATTAATGTCCGTGGAAATCCATTAAAACCGTTTGATGTTCTCTCACACTGAGGGTCAAATCATAGCTCCTGAAACATAATTAAATAAAGTCATTGACACATAAAACTGTCTGCACAGCAGGCTTTGCAAAGGGCTCAAAGGGCTTTGCTATATTTAGCTTTTGACTAAATAAGAATCTAGTATGTCCAAATTAATCACACATTTTTCTTTTGCAAAATTTAAATTAATAAGATTGTGTGTGTGTATGTGTATGTGTGTGTGTATGCACAAGAGATCAACTAGCAAAGAAAATTCTGCTTCAGGAAGCAATAAAGAGATAATCTGAAATATTTCAATTCAAAGAAACAATGTTGTTGCTTATAAACTTAAAGAGTCATTTCTTATATTGAAACCAGTTACTTCACAGGATTCATTTAAAACTCTGTCCTAGACCTAGATAAAAATACAATTTTGTTTTTAAATTATGCCATCCTAAAAATAATCATTCCATTTAAAGATACACATTTTTACTCTGTGGCTGAAATTTTCCAACCTGGACCAAGGGAAGAAAAAACAAGACAGTTAGAAAAAGAATATCGACCCAGATGGCTTACCTAGGAGCCATCACTCCCTGAAAATGGTCACAACATACCACACTGGAAAGAAAGAACTTAGAGCAAAATGGGGGTAGAGCCCAAGCTACAGATGCCCCTGAAATATATGTCTTCGGCGTAAACATCAGCCAAGACAACAGAAAACTGTTCAGATGATGACGACAGCAACCTCATCTGCAATGGTTCCACTATGTATTGTCAAGAAAAACTATCCAAAATTTGGAAATAAGGCAAAAAGACAATGAGGTGCCCTTTAAGGCGACACAGAGTCTTATCTATCAAAGGCGACATAAGGGTCACCTGATGCTTTTGGGAAGCAAACTTGGCTTGCCTTAATATTTGCTCATCTTTAAGGTCTAGACTGTAAAGTTAGATGCTAACTTGTAGAAGCTGCAAATAATTTACGTCCTACAGAGGAAGCAACTCAACATTTATGGTTTTATCACCTATGTCCTTATATACGTCCATTGTGTCTCAGCAAATTTTATTCCAGCATTGTTTAGTTTCATTAACTATATATACTCATCATATGTTCCTTTAAACCAGCTTTGCCATCCTGCTAGTTCCCTCACTGATGAGTTAAATAAATTTTTGATTCATGCTGACTATATTTGTATGAAAGTCAAACTTTTAATTTCTAGAAAATTATACCTTAAGACTTTCTTTATCATTTAGTCCACGTATCTCCCTCTCCTGACACTGAAGTTTGAGCTTTAAAATTCATTCCAAAATATCACGGAGCCTAGGAAGGTTCCATTTGTCTCATATAGTTGTCATTAATCCATCATCATGGACCACAGTCACAGTACCTTTTTTCCAACCAACACCAAACAGATTCTACCATTCTCTGACCCAGTTAAGATTCAGCCTATAAACCAGGCACACAGACTTGGGTCTTCCATGGAAGTAGAACAAAATGCAAAGAAAACAGAGACCGGACACATGCGCACCTTCCTAATCCCAGTATTCCATTTCTTTTTTGCTCCAGGGCATAAAGTTTGTATGAGATTTGTCATTTTAGAAGAACATGTGTGTCACTGGCAGTGAGAGAACAAAGCTAAGCGAATGAAGCAGGGGGATCCTCAAGAGCACAAAAGAAAGCTCAGGATAAAAAGAGAGAAGGGGGCATGTGAGGGCACGTGCGGGAAACACTCCATTTTGCAGAATCAGCCTCCCCTCCCACACACCGGCTGTTCTGGTGCTATAAGCAGACTCCCAGGGAGGCTGGAAGTGCCAGTAAAAGGCTAAAAATTTCTGCTAAATTACTATTAAGCATACCAAGAAAAGATCTAACTCAAGGAAATACCTTATTGGACTCTCCCCAAAAAAAGAAAAGAAAATGAATTTTCCAAAGCAAGCCACAAAGTATGGGGTAGTGAACTGCATATAACATTACTCCAAAGAAACAGAACCCAGAAATTCCAGCTTTTAAATTGCTGAAATAAACACTTAGTGACTATCTGGAGAAAATCATACTTGTCACTTACAGATGATGTCCCAAATGGGTCTTGACATGGTACTTAAGGAGAGTCACAGACTCTTTCTTTCTACCCACTCCACCTGTCTCTGAAGAGAGTTTTTTGTTGTTGTTTTTTGTTTGTTTGTTTTATTTTGTTTTGAGATGGAATCTTACTCTGTCACTCAGGCTGGAGTGCAGTGGCCACAATATTGGCTCACCACAACCCCTGCCTCCCAGGTTCAGGCAATTCTCTTGCCTTAGCCTCCCAAGTAGCTAGGATTACAGGTGCCCACCACTGCATCTAACTAATTTTTGTATTTTTAGTAGAAATGGGTTTTCACCATATTGGCCAGGCTGTTCTCAAACTCCTGACCTCATCTCAGCCTCCCAAAGTGCTAAGATTACAGGCATGAGCCACCACACCTGGCGAACAGAATATTTTCTCCACATGGATGTGTAATCAGGTCTGACCCAAGGCACAGCCCCCATATTAGGCCAAACAACCTCTCTGGGTGCAATAGGTAGAAATAGTCTTTCCTGCTGTGTGTGTTCTGTGTGTCCCACAGCTGAGAGGGCCATGAGAAGTTGTTCCTGCCTCTGTGCTGCGTCTCAGCATAGCCTTCCTCCCACACAATGAATGGCTGCTGTCGGTCTCTCTCCAGAGAAAGAAAACCCATCTGGAGGAAGGAATGAGATGCCTGAAAACCCTCACCTTTTTTGCAGGAGCTGCACCTCCATATACATGTGAACTTCCTTTAAAAAGGCATCTATGAGGGGACACTGCTCACCTGGACATGCCTATTCTGAGTCCCAGAATCTAAATGCTCATCACCAAATGGTGGCCACACCCCACCCAGGAAACTACATATAATAATTTGTCTTTGACTTAACACCTGATGAACACAGTTAAATATTATTTGGGCCATGAAAGCCATAAAACATTTAATGTCCATAAATGGATAGGATCCACACAGGCTCCAGGGAGAGTCAGGACATTGGTTTCCAATTCTTCATCCATAAGGACATGGTAACAACCCATGAGCAAAAGCCAAAAGAAACACTCCCTATAATGACTGAATCTAGAGCCTTTTCTCAGTTACCACATGGAACATTTCTCCCTCACATCTGGTTCTCTCTGAGGAGGCTACTGGTGGCTTACAATAGGCCAGAGAAAGCATTCAGTCTTCATTGGTTACAGCCAACTGGACGGTTACAGAACACTAAAGTACCTGCCTGCCTAATGTGACCCTTCTGTGTCCGCCATCTTTCTTGTAGTTGGCTTCTTAATGTAGCAACAGCATATTGCTGAGTGGGGAGGAAAGACAAAACCCCATCTTAGCAGAAATTCTCACTTTCTGTTTGGCAGGCAGTTGAAAAAGCGTTCTCTGTTGTGCAGAAATGTCCCGAACACATTATTAGATACATATTGTGATTATTTTATTAGTAGATGCAGACAAGATCACAAGGAGCTACATGCCTTGCCAAAGTGTTTAAACTTTCCCTGTGCGCAACGAGAAACCATCAGAAGATATTTAGCCAGTGAGTGACAGGAAGTTAGAAGTAAACAAAGATAACTCTAGCAATTGTAAAATAAAATAAGGAGAAACTAGTAGAAAGACTAGATAGAATGCTAATCTATATTAAATATATTTCATTATATTCGGAATTATTTTCCAAGCAGGGAACTGCTTTTCAAGATCCATCTGAAGGTCTCAAAGCACACACTTCCAGCTTGATGGCACTACCTCCCTGACAATAGCCATTACAAAAAACAGAAAACGTAGTCTTGGGCATCAGTAAGTTTGTTGGTGCAGACTGCTACCCAAGAGAATTCTCTGGTTTCTATCAGCAGAGGAAACCAGACCCCATTTTTCTGTAGCCGGTGGCTCTATGCCTGGGTCATTTCTAAGGT
>CAUYQU010015985.1:0-29546 GCA_963574635.1 Cheracebus regulus | reverse complement strand
TTTTTATATTTTTATAACAACCATACAATTTTTTTTATTTTTTATTTTTTCAACATAGTTGCTTGTTTTTTTTTTTTTTTTTTTTTTTTTTTTTTTAGTTTTTTGTTTTTTTCTTTTTTTTTTTTTTTTTTTTTTTTTTTTTTTTGAGACAGTCTGACCTTGTCACCCAGACTGGAGTGCAATGGTGCAATCTCAGCTCACTGTATCCTCCACCTCTCAGGTTCAAGCAATTCTCCTGCCTCAGCCTCCCAAGTAGCTGAGATTACAGGTGTCCACCACCACGCCCAGCTAATTTTTTGTATCTATAGTAGAGACGGGGGTTTCATCATGTTGGCCAGGCTGATCTCAAACTCCTGACCTTGTGATCCACCTGCCTCGGACTCCCAAAGTGCTGGGATTACAGGCATAAGCCACCGTGTCCAGCCCAGCCCTTGCTTACTAACAGTTAGAGCCTTAACCTATAGTAAAATATCAGACCAAAAAACAGAGCAACTGTGGGGTTTCTTAGGAACAGGGTGTGAGAGGTAGGGGATGAAAAGTTACCTAGCAATTAAGGCAAATAGTTTTGCTAAGGAGAGAGCACAGCAACCTTATTTTGCTTCCCATTTCTTCCCCTAAAGCCAGTAGAAATTGTCCTTATATTAGTTAAGCTAAGCTTGGAGATTAAGGCAGAAGTGTCCCCATCTGAGTTCAATCACTACGCCTTTCCCCCAGGATTTATTGGGGAAAATGACAATTAATGATTTCTGTGCACAAAGGGCAGGCCATTCCCTGATGACAGTAAAGGAGGTTTTGAGAATGTAATGGAGAATGTTCAAACAGTAGCTGGGACATTTCTAGCAGTAGCAGAAACAGGGAAGGCAGGGTGCCGTACAGATGAATGCTAGCTAGCAGAAGCCAAGAGGCCCAACACAGGGTTTGTCTGCTAATCACATTCAAACCAACACCTTGCCAGAAAGCCACGTCCAAAGCTCTCCAAATAGTGCTTGCTTCAGGGGTCAATTTTTCCAAGAGCTTTCCATGAAAAGATTTTTAATGGAAATATAAGCTTCATCTGAGCAATAAAGGGAAAAAAATGTAAATCTCTTCTCCACCTTGCATTCACTTTTCCTGCTGTATTATATGTAAAAGAAAAACTCATCAGAAATGACTCCAGAGCCAGATTCTGACCTCCTCAGATCCTGCTCCCTCTAATCAGGCCACATTTGACTGACAGTCAGGAAATAATAAACCCTTCTTTCAAGGTACAGCCAGAACAGGCTTACAGCAAATGACTAATATGATCTAATCTTTCAGGAATTTCGACAGTTTTCAATTCTGGAAGATTCATATATGTCTGTTTAACTTTCTGATTCTGTCCTTTGACTGCTCATTGAATTATCCTTCAAGATTCAATATTCTCAAATATTGCAGCCTTTTTGTTATCAAACTCCAGTGAAATATCAGGGTCCACAATGTACTCAGCTCCTAAAATATCCACCTGGGAGACATTGACAAGCCAAAAGTCTAACAGCCAAAGCCTTGCCGGTAGGAGGAGTAGAAAACCACTTATCCAATTAACAAATCTTCACTAAACTGCCACTAGGTGTGCTAGCCACTGTGCTAAGTGTTGTGAGTGGTACAACCATCAGTTTCTGAGATGCCATTAAGGTCCACTTGGCCAAAAATCTCCTTCTTCCACGAGCTCACTAATGCCTGAAATCCCTTTTAATAAGGGACAACGTCTTTAATTTCCATTACTATGAGAGGGAAAAAGTTTAATTCAATTCACACTGAGTTGTAAATGACTAATATTAGAGCCGCTCCTCAGAGCATATTGTCACAGGAAGGAAGAAAGAGAAGGAACAGAATAGGTAGTGCTGGAAGCCTGAAGGAAGGGGGAGTGTAGGGGAGGGGAGATAGTACAAAGAGAAAAGAGGACAAAGCAAGGAAGTTGAGGGTTACAGAGACCAACATTGCCAACTCCATTATCTTACCAAAGGGCAATTCAGCATGAAACTTGAGTAAGCATCTATGGGGTCTAAAGAGGAAGATGCCAAATGCAGCTGGTGCCAGCCAGGCTCTGCAAGAGTTTTACATTTTCTTTTGAATCTGATAATAAAATACATACCCAAAGGGTTCTGATTGAAATAAAAAATGTTACTTCAAATGTAAAGCAGAATTACTAATCTTAAAATTGCAAAGGGTATTTACATATAAATTATTATCTCTAAAAGCATTTCAAACTCACTGGTACATGTGCGTCATTTTCTCTGTCCCATTTCAACTATTTTTTACATCTGAAGCTCTATTTTAGACTCCACTATAAGACGAGGTTTCAAATTACTTTTATTTACAATTTGATGCATGGAGCTCTGAAATTTCTTAACATATAGTTCAAGCCCCATTCATCTTTACTTCTATCTTTATTTTCAATGGGCTACGCAAGAAAGAGTTAATGCTTTCATAGCAAGCAGGTTCTGCTGTGTGTGTGTGTGTGTGTGTGTGTGTGTGTGTGTGTGTGTGTGTGTGTGAAGGACAGGGTTCTCTGTAATCTCGAAGAGTGGAGACATAAATGAAACCTGAGTCACAAGTCAGGAGACCACATTCTGCATTGATAATGCAAGTTCTCTGAAGCTCTTTACCCTGCCAAAGAGGAGACTAGCTATGGGGCTGACACACTGCTGCTATCATGATGTCATTCTTCTGAGTAGGAGGTGCTGGGACTGTCACATTCCGCCAGTTTCTTGAAATTAGCATGCTCTTTTTGGTGCTTTTCTTTTTCATGGGGCCTTTTAGAACCTTAGGATAGTTGATGAAAAGAATGCTTATGTATAGCTGACAACAGGAAGGATCTTTATGAGCTCTGTGGGAAAGAGACACTTCCTATATAAAGAAGGACAATTTAAAGAAGGGGTTTCTTTCTAGCTATCATTTCTCTGACAGACAGTAATGTCTCTCCTGCTGGTAGATTTCAGGGCAAGGAGGTTTGTGTAAGTTGTCATGAAATTCATTATCATACATTTATACTCTAAAAATGTAATTGGAGCCACCCTTCATGTGTGCTACATTTAAAATAGCTATTCTAATAAAACCTTATCCACATAAAGTACTAACAAGAACTCCAAGATGGAAAAGAGATGTTTTTTTCATTATTGGATCATACCTCAGAGCTGAGGACAATCACAATACATAATCCAAATACAGCAGAACATGGCCTTTTCAGGGGTGGCACAGTCACCTTTCCATTTGAGAATGCTCACCCCTAGCCAAAAGGCTTTACAAAGCAAGATTCATTTGACAAATCAGTTCACAATCCACCTAACTCACTTAGCTTTCATGCTGCTTCAATGTGCTGAATAAATAGCAGAAATATGTGTGTTATACTCAAAAGATTAGGTATAGAAAAAGCATACCTCAATACAATAAAGGCCATATGTGGCAAACCCACAGCTAACATCATACTGAACAGGGAAAAGCTGAAAGCTTTTCCTCTAACAACTGGAACACGACAAGGATGCCCACTTTCACCGCTCTGATTCAACATAGTACTGAAAGTTCTAGCCAGAGAAATTAGACAAGAGGAAGAAATAAAGGACATCCAAATGTCCAAATTGGAAAAGAGGAAGTCAAATTGTCCCTCATTGCAGTTGGCATGATCTTACACATAGAAAAACCTAAAGACTCCACTTTAAAAAATGCCTTAAAACTAATAAACAAATTCAGTAAAGTTGCAGGATATAAAATGAACATACAAAAAACAGTAGCATTTATATACACCAATAATGAACTAGCTGAAAAATAAAGAAAGCAGTTCCATTTATAATAGCTACCAAAAATGCAATACTTAGAAATAACTTAACCAAGGAGGTAAAAGATTTCTACAATGAAAGCTACAAAACACTGATGAAATAAATTGAAAATGACACAAAAAACTGGAAGGACATCCATGTTTTTGAGCTAGAAAAATTAATATTGTTAAAATGACCATACTACCAGTTGATCACAGTGGCTAATGCCTGTAGTCCCAGCACTTTGGAAGGTGCACTTGAGCTCAGGAATTCCAAACTATCCTGGGCAACATAGAGAGACTTTGTCTCTACAAATCTTTAAAAATTAGCTGGCGGTGAAGGCACACACCTGTGATCCCAGCTACTCAGGAGGCTCCGGTGGGAGGCTCATTTGAGCCTGGGAGGTCAAGGCTGCAGGGAGCTGTGATCATGCCACTGCACTCCAGCCTGGGTGACAGAGCAAGACTCTGTCTCAAAGAACAAAACAAAACAAAATGAAAACATACTACCCAAAGCAATCTACAAATTCAATGCAATTTCTATCAAAATACGGATGACATTCTTCACAGAAATAGAAAAAAACAGTCCTAAAATTCATATGGAACCACAAAAGACCCCCAATAGCTAAAACAATCCTGAGCAAAAAGAACAAAGGTGGAGGGATCACACTACCTGACTTCAAAATATACTGTAAAGCTATAATAACCCAAACAGCATGGTATTGATATAAAAAGAGACACATGTGTCAATGAAATAGAATTGAGAACTCAGAAATAAATCCACATATTTACAACCAAATTGTTTTCAACACACAGTGGGGAAAGAATAGTCTCTTCAATAAATTCTTCCAGAAAAAATATGGGTATCAATATGCAGAAGAATTAAACTAGATCTCTATCTCCCACAATATATAAAAATAACCCAAAAATGGAACAAACACTTAAATGTAAAACTCAAAACTACAAAACTACTCGAAGAAAATATAGGGGAAATGATTTATAACATTGATCTGGGCAAAGATTATATAGCTAAAACTTCAAAATCACAGGCAAAAAAAAGCAAATATAAAACTAAAAAGCTTCTGCATAGCAAACAACTGGCAGAGTGAAGCGACAACCCACTGAATGGGAGAAAATATTTGCAAACTTCATTTGACAAGGAGCTAATATCCAGAATATACAAGGAACTCAAAAGACACACAAAAGTAGAAAAAGAAATAGTTCCAAAAGTGGGCAAAGGATCTGAATGGCTGTTTCTCAAAAGAAGACATATAAATTATCAACAGGTATATGACAAAATGTTACACATCACTAATTAAATGGGGATTGCAAATTAAAATCACAATGATATATAATCTCATCCCAGTTAGAATGGCTATTACTAAAAAGGCAAAAAAAATAATAGATGCTGGTGAGGATGTGGAGAAAAGGGAACTCTTATACACTGTTGGTAGGAAGGTAAATCAGTACAGCCATTATAGAAAACAGTGTGGAGATTCTGCAACAAACTAAAATCCAAAAATAGAACCACCAGATGATCCAGTAATTCCACTACTGTGTATTTATCCACAGGAAAGGAAATCAGTATATTGAAGAGCTATCTGCATGCTCATGTTTATTGTAATATTATTCACAATAGCTAAGATACAGAATCAAACCAAGTGTCCATCAAGGGATGAATGGAAAAAGAAAATGTGGTGTGTATACATAATGTCACAAAAAAATAAAATCCTGTTATTCACGGCAACATGGATGAACCTGGAAGACATTATGTTAAATAAGTTAGGCACAGAAGATAAATACAACATGCTCTCACACATATATGGGAGCTTAAAAAGTTGAGCTCATAGAAGTAGAGAGTGGAATCATGGTCACTAGAAGATGTGAAGAGTGGAGATGGGGAGGGAAGGGGAGGGAGGAGTTGGTTAATGGATAAAAAAATTACAATTAGATAGGAATAAGTTCTAGTGTTCTATAGCACTGTAAACTGACTATAGTTAGCAATAATTTATTGTATATTTTCAAATAGCTAGAAGAGAGGATTGTGAATATTCCCAACACAAAGAAATGATCAATGTTTCAGGTGATACATATCCTAATTACCCGATTTAATCATTATATATTATATACATGTATCAAAATATCACTGTGTATACCATAAATATGTACAATTATTATGTGTCAAATAAAAATAAAAGAAGAAATTTAAAAACAAATGTGGGAGTTAGTAAATTTGGGATCCAGGTCTGGCTCAGTCACTGATCAGTGTCACAATCTTAATGGGTCTCCATTTTCTTGTCTATACAATGGAAGAAATGTCACTTGAACACAATAACACTTGAGCTTCCTGTTCCACATAATTTCAAATGTGGCAATGAACCTTAAAGCAATTTGAAATGTATAAAATCCAATACAAATGCAAAAATGAATTATCCTTTCCACTTCAGAGGAGAATGAGGTTCCATTGGGAAAAAATAATGCCTAATTTTCTGTTCTGGAAAATATTCACAAGACCTTTTCTACTATTAAACTATGACTGTTGGGCTTTCGATCCATTATCAATTCAATTCTACCTCTAGTTCCCCCTCTGTCCCAGGCTTTTTCTCTGTAAAGCTCTTCTGTATCCATGTCCCCAGGGATACTCTATTTTTTTCTTATATCTATTGAGAAGTCTGAGACCAAACTGATTCTTATCTCTTTGTAGTTATACTATTTGTTCTTTCAGGATGCTTTTAGAATTTTCTCTTTGTTTCTCTTAATGTTCACTATACAGTATCTAATATAGGTTTTCCATTTTGCTTCTATTTAGCACTCTATTTCCAAAATGAAGACTTTTTAGTTATTTTTCAATTCCAGAAAATCCATCTACATTATGTTTTAAAACAATTAATTATCTCCATTTTTATTTTCCCTATTTCTTAGACTCCTTTTATTTAATATTGTCACTTTTAGTTCCAAATTCCATATCCTTTAGCTTTTTCATATATTTTTTCTATTTTCTTATCCTTCCCTGCTGCCTTCTAAAAAAGTTCCTCAATTTTACCTGGAACTCACTAACTTGTTCTTTAGCTACATTTATCCAACTACTGATTCTACCAATCATATTTTTTTAGAGACAGGGTCTTGCTCTGGCACCCAGGCTGGAATACAGTGGCATGCTTACGGCTTGCTGCAACCTCAATCTCCCAAGCTCAAATGATTCTCCCACCTAAGCCTCCAGAATAGCTGGGATTACAGGCACACATCACCACACTTGATCAAAAAAAAAAAAAAACCTCTTATTTTTTGTAGAAATAGGGTCTCCCTATGTTGTTCAGGCTGGTCTCAAACTCCTGGCCTCAAGCAATCCTCTCACCTTGGCCTCCCAGAGTGCTCGGATTGCAGGCATAAGCCACTGGGCCTGGCCCTCAATTGTATTTTTTATTTCAATAATTATATTTTTAAGACTAGAATTTCCACTTCCATCCATGACTGCATAACTAGCACTGGACCTGCCCTCTTACCATAAGTAACTAGAAAACTGGACAAAATATAGGAAACAATTGCTTCTAGACAGTAAACAAAAGGCAGTGCAGAACTATGATCTTTGAGATAAAGGAAATAAATTATATAATCTCTGTGATTGCCTAGTTTGCTGCTTGAAGGCAATTTCTGGACCACAGCATAAGGATGGAAAACCCAAGCAGAGCACAGTGATCTTATTGACTTAGGAGACAGAGATCTGAGTCCAGGTAGGCCCAGACAGCTAAAATTTGTGAGGCAGGGTATAAGAGAGGAGGGAATTATGCAAAGAAAGAACTCCAAAATTTGTTATGGGGCTCCCTTGAGTCTTTCCTGAATACTGGGTTGTGCATACATAGAGTGAAACTCCCATGAGGATAGGCAAAGAACAACTGTTGAAGAGCTGTAAGCTGAACAATTTCCAGAGCTCAACTAGAACAGGGAAATGTTTGACTTCCAATCAGCCAGAGTGAAGAAATGTTGTTGAGTACCCAGGAATTTGAGTTGAGACCCCAAAATGATCACACATTCATAGTATCCTAGTCCTAGACTAGAGTGAAAGCTACCCTAGACCTATTATAACAAAGCTTATAAACAAGCCTTGAAGGTTTAAAGCTGACATGAAAGTGACTTAACTGCCTGCCAAACAAAACTCAACATTCTTTAAAGTAAGACAATAAAATTCAGGCACTGAACAACAAAACATTCACAATATCTAGCATCTAATTAAAAGGTACTAGACAAGCAAAGAAATAGGAAAATATGGCCTATAACAGAAAAAAATAATAATAGATGACAGAAAAAAAAACAGAAAGGGTAGAATTAGCACACAAAAATTTAGAAAAGCTATTAAAATATGTTCAAGGGTTCAAAAGAAAATATAAACATAATGAGGAAAGAAATGGAAATAATTTTAAAAGGACCAAATAAAACTACTAGAGCTAAAAAGTATATTTGAAATGGAAATTTTACTGATTAACATCAGATTAGACACTGAAGAAAATAAGTAAACTTGAAGACATAGCAATAGAAAGTATCCAAATTGAAACACAAAAAGAAAAAAAATGTATGAAAAAATGATAACTAGAGCCTCAGTGATATGTGGGACAATGTCAAGTGGTCTCACTCATATATAATTGAAGGCCCAGAATGAGGATTTAGAGAAAACATCTGAAGAAATAATGGCTAAAATTTTCAAAATTTGATGATGACTATAAATTCATAGATTCAAAAAGTTCAACAAATTCCAAGCAGTATAAACACAAAGAAAACCACACAGAGGCACATCAAGATCAAGGTGCTAAAAACTAATGATAAATTAAGAATCTTAAATGCAGCCAAAGGAAAACAAAGAACACCTTATGTATAAGGGAACAAAGATAAGGATTAACACTGACTTATCAGAAATAATGTAAACTGGAAAGCAATGGAGAGACATTAAAACAGTGTGATGGTTAATACTGTCAACTTGATTGGATTAAAGGAAGCAAAGTATTGATCCTGGGTGTGTCTGTGAAGGTGTTGCCAAAGGAAATTAACATTTGAGTCAGTGGGCTGGGAAAGGCAGACCCATCCTTAATCTCAGTGGGCACCATCTAATCAGCTGCCAGCATGGCTAGAATATAAAGCAGGCAGAAAAACGTGAATAGACTAGACTGGCCTAGCCTGCCAGCCTACATCTTTCTCTCATGCTGGATGCTTCTTGCCCTTGAACACTGGACCCCAAGTTCCTCAGTTTTGGGACTTGGACTGGTTCTCCTTGCTCCTTAGCTTGCAGACAGCCTGTTGTTGGATGTTGTGATCATGTGCGTGAATGTTACTAAACTCCCCTTTACATATATATACAAATATATATATAGAGAGAGAGAGAGAGTCTATTAGTTTTGTCCCTCTAGAGAATGCTGATACGAGTAGTGAAAGAAAAAAAAACTGTTAACCTAGAATGCTATATCCAAGGAGGAAAAAAACTTTCCAAAATAAAAGCTAATGACATACCTTGTCAGGCAAACCAAACCAAACCTGAGATAATTTCTTGCTAGCAAACCTGCACAAAAAGAAATATTACACCCAATGCCTGGATCATGGTTTCTAATGTCATTCTGCAATACAAGGGACCAGGGCTCCTTGGAGAAATGGCTGACTTTAAGGCTGGGGCTATGAATATACAAGATGAGCCTGGAGCATTGCATAGTACCAGAAAGTAAGAAAATGCTAAAAAATAAAAATGATAGGGGTATGCCAAAGGAATACAGCAATCAACTAAAATTGCTTTCAAAGGCCAAAATTGGAACAATTTGAATAAGAAAATAAATAAAACAGTGTGAGATTATAACTAAAAACATAAAATAAATATTCATGAGTCCTAACTGATGTAAACAAATAATTTAGTAAACAAATAAATGAGGGAGAATAGAGAAACCCTCCCATACAAAAGAATTTTAAATCATGTATGAGGATACTTCCCTCCCAAGGAGGTGGAGCATAACTCCCCACTCCTGAAATGCTGTCTGCACATAATGACTTCCTTCCAAAGAGTACAGTATGAAAAAGAGAGGAAAAGAGCAACTTTATGGTGGAGAAACTTGAAAAACACTACCTCAGCCAAGGGATCAAAGTTGACATCACTAATGAGAAGTCATGCTGATATCATGTGCCACTGATATAATGTGGTGAGAATGGCACTTTACCTCTGCGGTCTTTTTTCCAAGAACATATAACCCCAGCCTAAACCTGAGAAAAGCATCACACAAACCCAAATACAGGACATTTTACAGAATACCTAACCAGTAATCCTTAAAGCTGTCAAGGTCATTAAAAACAAAGAAGGTCTGAGAAACTGCCACAGTCAAAAGGTGCCTAAGAAGAGATGACAACTAAATGTAACGTGGTATCTTAGATATGACTCTAGGACAAAGAAAAAAGGCAAACAAAAATACAGTATGGACTTTAGTTAATAATAATGTAGCAATACTGATTACTTAGTTGTGTAAACCAAAAAGTACCTGAGACAGGTTTCAATTAATTTAGAAGTTTATTTTGCCAAGGTTAAGGACACGTGCCTGGGATATAGGTCTGTGCCATTCTCCAAAGATGATTTTGAGGGCTTCAATATTTAAAGGGGAAAGCAGGTTGGAGGGGAAAGAGGGAGGATGCGGTCACATTACTGAATCCATATGTTACAAAAAGGGAGCAGGTAGG
This sequence comes from Cheracebus regulus, assembly GCA_963574635.1. Taxonomy (NCBI): domain Eukaryota; kingdom Metazoa; phylum Chordata; class Mammalia; order Primates; family Pitheciidae; genus Cheracebus; species Cheracebus regulus. The sequence continues at coordinate 19,078 of CAUYQU010015985.1, read as the reverse complement.
GGAATAGTAAATTTTGTATTCATCTCATGCTTACTATAAGATAAGGTGCACATAGAGTAGCTACCTATGGAGACATTTAACTTTTTATCTGTAGCTATCTGTATAGGAATAAAAAGAAAAGCAGCTTCTTGCATGACTCTGCCTTCAGCTTATTTCGTTTTCTTTTGGCATAGTGAATTGGGGTCCCAAGTTTGTATTTTCCTTCCACATTTGTAACAAACATACCATACTAATGTAAGATATTGACAATAGGGGAAACAGGATGCAGGGTATAAGCTACTTTATCTAATAATGTATATTATAAAATGACTAATGGTCATGCGCTAGTCTACTCCTAATAGCGAGTTCCAGACATCACAGAACCACTGTTAGTACTATTTCCTGGCACCTTATGAAGGAACAAATCTGGTCAGTCACTCCTTTGGTCAAGCAATTCATCAGACCTAAGAGTACGGGTGGGGTGAAGGAATGAATGCCAGAGTAATTGGTTATCTCTCCGCATACTCATCAACTCCTTACCCCAGCAGGACTTTGGGCTGGCCCACCTACACAGGCGTTTTGGACTATTGCAATTGATTATTGCAGTCATTGAAGGAGGCAATAATCATTCCAAGGCCACACAGGGGAGAGGCAGGAATAGTGCTCAAAAAGTTTTCCTCTGTCCTATCTTATCACTGCTGCCTCTGGATCCTCTGCACCAAGCGAATCATCCAACATTCTACACACACCACTAGGTCAAGGCAGCATGCAGTATCCCCAGGGGTTTCTCACAGTGTTATTGCTTTTGCTGCTGCTACTGCTGTTTCCAGAATCTGTGTTTCTCTCCAGCTTCTACAGTTTCTCCAGGGTTCATTTTGGGAAGGGAAACAGCATCTCATTTATCAGGAATTGTAAATATAACTCTTGTTAGATGCTGCCTCTGTGCACAGAACTTTACTTGCATTACCTCATTTGATACTTTCAACAACCCTATGAAGTACATGCTATTGTTATACCATGTACAGATGAGGAAACTGCAGCACAGGAACATTAAGGAACATGCACAAGATCACATAGCTGTAAGAGATGGAAACAAAATTTAAACCCATTCAGTCTTAGAGACCAGAATCTTTGTTCATCATCAGATACCCAGTGACTAACAGATTGTGAGTACTAAAAATGATTTGTTGAATATTTGTCCAATAATGAACGAATGAATGGATGGTAAAAATTACACTACCAGCTTCACCAGCAATCTTATTCCTCATGTTTTCCCCTGTTTTAATTGCCTTAGTATCTCGAAAATATACTATGAGGCCAGTCAATGTATCTGAGTGGTGCATTCTACGTTCAGTTTTTACCATTTAAAGAAACGTATTTGCATTTCTAATAAATAAAACACTTGCCTTTTGATTTTTCTGAGCCAACACAGGTGACAAATTCTCATTACCAGAGCTCTATCTCAAAAGCTGGCTTGCTTGCTAACTTTGCTTCCTTCTAGAAGTAGTTTCTTCAAAAGAAAGAGTGTAAATGGCCATCAAACATACAGGAAAGATGCTCAGACTCAACAATTATGAATGAAATACTAATTTAATATTAAAACAATGCCAAAATACCATTATTCAAACTGTCAAAAAATTAAAGCTAATTACCAATATAGGTAAGGGTTCTAGGAAACAGACTTTCTTATACATTGATTTGTTCTTTGGAGTTTAAGTTGGCACAGCCTTTTTAAAAGAAAATTTGCCAAATTCTAACACTTAAATGTGCAGACATGTTGACTCAAGATTTTCATTTCTAGAAATTTATGCTACAAAAAAAGTTTGTGTTGTACAACCATATCTGTTGTAGCTTAATTTATATAAAAACTGGAATAAGTGAAATTTCTGTTAATGGGAGAATGGTTACATAGATTAAGACAATGGAATACTATAGAGTCATAGAATGAGAGAAACCTATATGTTTTTACATGGAAAAGTATCCATGATATTGATAAATGAAAAGTACAGAAAAGGCTATAAAATATTATTCAATATTTATAAACCAAAACTAATTTATATATCTGAATATATACATTTTTTTAATTCATATGAAAAATCTAAAGTTATTCCAATCTATCAATAATAATTACCTCTGGGGAGTGAGATTAATGGGATGGTGGAGCCTCACTTTTGTAATATTGAAATTTTTTCACAACCTAATAGCTCTTTTGTAATTTTTAAACATGTATATCTGAGAGTAAAGAAAGAAAAAAGGAAGGAAGGAGGACTAACATTTGCTTGGAATCCTCACTAAAATCAAATAGAACTACATTTGAAAAAGAGCCAGGAATCATAAGGCCTTTGTTTTATTTGATGTCTTCTAGACGAGCTTATAGGGAAAGTTCTCTAGGCCATTGAGCACGAAGGTTCTTGTGAAGAACTCAATCCCTTCTAACAGAAAACTCGTGTGTTTTTAGGTTGTCAAGCTAGTGATTAGGGCATCCCACACCCTTTGGGGAGAGAAGAAAGCCTGACAATTGCTTTAGCCCTTGAAAGAAAATGGATTTAAATGCAAAAGGAAAATGTTCTCATTTTTTCTTATGTTAATGATTTAAATAGATACACATACATGTACATATACATAGATGTATGGATCAGCAGTAACTATCTTCCCTCAGCTACACATGAGAATGTATCTTCAGTTGTCAGAGGTAGCTGGCCAGATTCTTGCTATTTCCAGTGTCTAAAGTTAGGCAGATAAGGGGCCATGCAAAGTTATAGTGAGGATCTGAACAGATGAACCATCCAAACACTGCAAAAAGATAAAGGCCAGGGTTCTAGTGGAGGGTTGAATATGCAGCCTCTTTTTGCCTCCAACTCCAGATTGTGTGACCACCTCATTGTTAGACCTATGTTTCTCATAATATGTCTTGAGGGAAAAAAATCTAATCTCACCTTAAAGAAGAGTATCCTTCTTGATAAGACTATAATAGTGTATTCAGTCAGCACCCTGGCCTTTCTTGCTTTAGCTGAAATGAGTAGTTGTATAACTAACCAGAAACCAATTAATTTATGCAATGCTTTACCATCACTTTCACTTTCGTCATGAAGACCATTCCTACCAATTCTGACCCTCACAACGATAGTAATCAATGTTACGCTTACATAGCTTAGCCTGTTCAAAGGATGAGAAAAATAACGAAATAAATAAAAGTTAACAAACGCCAAAAAGCACAACTTACATTGTTACAGCCATATTTCTTTATATAACAAGAATCATTTTCAGAATAGCAGTGACTACAGTTTGACAACCCCTTGTGTGAGCTATTGGCCTGAGAAACACAGCCCTGTAATTACTTAGGGGGAAATGGGCATGGAATTTAGACAGAAGGGATGTCCAATCAATAGATAAGTCCATATTTGGAGAGTAAAGCAAAAGACTAGATTACACTGTGTAGGTATGGTAGACTCATACTTACCTAAGAAAGGTAATGAAAAGTTGGCCCAAATAGGATGTCAACAATGTAAGCGGATCTCAACAATTCTGGTAGCAGGAAATCTTTACAAGATAATATATTTGATTTGAGCTTTTTCACAAGCTATAGTAAGTACAGAATCATTACTTGTGCCCAATCATTTAGGAGTCTGGAGTCTGCAAAGCTCAAGGAGTAGGGGTTGGAGGCCCTTTAAATTCTTGCTAATGTGTGATCCCCAGACTAGTAATATAAGCATCACCTGGGAGGTCATTAGAAATACAGAATCACAGGCCCACTCCAGACATAAATCACAATCTGCACATTAAGGTGCCCAGGTGAGCTGAGATGTTCTGCTCTGGATGTTAGCTGGGAGTTGCACTTGCCTGATTTCAAGCACCAGAGCTGTGTCTCCAGTAACTAAATCCCAGCATCTACCCCCATTCCTAGTCTGACAGCCAAACTCTTAGGAGACAGACGTGCACAATTGTATTAGCTGATGGTCTAATCAACCAACATTTATTAAGCTTCTACTGTGTACCCAGCCAAGTGTTAGGCCCTTAGAGAGACAAAACAGGAAGCTCCCTATTTTCAAGAACTGAATCTTCTTGCTGGGGGAAGAGAAGAGAGGCATATCCATATGCCAATCCACTTGCTCACCTTCTCTCCCTTTCTTTCTCCTACTCTAGCCACAACAGAACTGGTACCTATTCTCCAAATGTGCCCTTTGTTTTTCTGCGTTTGTACTCAGTATTCTCTCCACCTGCAACTTTTCCTGTCCACCCCATCTTCAACCTACATATCCCTCAAAATCCAGCTCCTGCCTACCCTAGTTTACTCTGTCTACCATTCCCCCAGAGGGCATTTCTATATGTGCATCTTCACTGTTATCCGGTAACACTTGGCTTCAAGCTAGCTGAAAAGACGGAAGTTTTTTGAAGCCAAAAAGAAACTTCATGTGGAATTTCCCATTTCTCCTAGCTAAACATAATAACTCTCTTAATTCTTGCACTTAGGGTGATCCTAGAACCATCTCTTCTTCCAAATATTTCAGTTCGTTGCCAAAGCACTGTAGAGGTTAAAGCATTGTTAAAATGTCTCACCTAGCTTAAAACCAAATTTTAGGACTTCATTAACCTTTGAAATGTTTTGTTCAGGGATCAAAATGTTGGTCCCCAAACACTAGGCTTCCCCCAAAATATTTCTCACTCTCGTACATGGCTTACACAAAGCAACGAACACACGAACAGACATAAACTCAGAGACCCAAAGCAAGTCACCTGCATTGTCAAACACTGGGTGTAATTCTCAGTGGATACTCTAGATGGTAGCGTTGTGCACTTTATTCTCCTTTTCTTTTCTAATCCATCATTTTCTAATTCATCATTGATTTTTCTAATTCATCATTTTATATGTCAGGAAAGACGTGTGTGGAGGGGAGAAAGGTCAAATATTAACTTTATATTAATATAAATATATAATTAGTTGAAAAGTAATGACAATATTAAAAACTTTTCCAAAATTTTGTTGCCTCTTAGCCAATTTCCTGACTCTCTTTTCCTTATGGCTCAAATTCTTGGTCCCTACCATTGACTTCACTCTCTCATATCGTACTCACTGTCCAACCCTTTGCCATTTTTCCCACCCAACCCTTCTACAATCATTATTTTGTTAACCTCCCCAGTGATTTCCTACTAGGTAAACCCAACGGCCTCCTCTTAGGGCTCATCCTAACTCATTTCTCTGAAACATTTGCGAAGCTATTAACTTCCTCCTTTTTTTCCTTGCGATTCTCTCAACCTCTTTATTTTGAAATTTTTCAACCCTACAAAAAATTGAAACAATGCCACAAAGAGCAGCCACATACTTTCACTTAGATTGACCATTTAACATGTTACCATACTTCCTCCAATTTTTTGCACTCTCCATTACTCCCTCTCCTCCCTTTCCCACCTCCCCCTCTCTTTCCAGACATCATGGCGCTCTAAATACTTCAGCATACATTTCCTAAGTTGCAGATACTACCATACTTGAAACAAATTCTTCAACATGTATCTCCTAGGAATAAGTACATCCTCCTATGACACTTGCTTGTTGAAACTCTTTCCTTTCCTATCATTGATTCTTCTTCTACCTCTGACCACACTTTACTAGAGACATAAGGTAGACAGGGTGGAGACAGGGTGGCGAAGAGCAATGAATCTGGCCCTGGTTTAGCCACAAATCAACTCTGTGATTTCAAAGAAAAACACATTTTGCTTAATTATAAAAACAACACAGGCTCATTGTAGAAAACAGGGGAAATACAAAGTTTAAAGAACATAAAAACCATCTAAACCTACTATCTGAGATGATTACTCCAAAGACATTTTTTTAGTATTTCCCAAAGCATAATCTATTTTATACCATTGAGCTGGTATGATAAATACAATTTCCTATCCTGTATTTTCACTTAACATTGAAAATAAGCATTAAAAATGTTTCATAAAATATTTTTATTGGCTGAACATTATTCTATTATTTTACTGAATGTAGTCTCGAAGAAAAGATGAAACTTCCATTTTAAAAATGAGCAAAAGGCTTAAAGGGCAATTCATAAAGGAATACAAATGGCCAAAATTTATAAAAACAAGTATTTAGCTAGTAATAAAATTAAAATGACACCATTTTTATCTATCAAACTGAGAAAAATGTTTTTAAAAAAAGAAATAATAACCAATGTTGGAAAAAAATGAGAGGAAACAGACAAACACTGCTGATTAGAATATGAATTAGTATTTTTTTGGTTAAAACTTGCAGTGCATCATTTTAAAAACCTTAAAAATATACATATACTTTAGCAAATATGTTTGTAGGAATTTATTCTAATAATATAATTGGGCCATTGCACCACAATATATGCACAAAGATGTTCATAGCAGTATGATTTATTACTGAGCGTTTCCAATCTATTGCTAAATAAAAATAATATGAAATTAACACAGTAAATTATAACACAACCATACAACATAATACTAAGCAGCCACTAAGCATATTGTTGAATAATAAAATTATATGAAAATTATGATTTTTCTGTTGCACATTTCTATATTCCTTGAGTTTTTTCCAATAAGCATGTATTGCTTCTGTAATGAGTAGAAAACTAAGATTTTTTAAATGTTGTAGAAATATTTATTAGCATGAAATATATTAACAATAAATTAATGATTGAATAAACCATTTTTAGAAAATACACATTGTATGATGCTATTTTAATGGCTTTAATAATATCATTTGCATGTCAGAACGTTTATCCATTTAAAGTGAACAATTCCATGGTTATTAGTACATTTACAGAGCTGGTGCCACCATCACTGTAATCTAATTTTAAAACATTTTCATCGTCCCAAAGAAACTCCTTTCCCATTCCCCCATTCCCATCTTCATCCCTAGGCTACCACCAAACTACTTTTTGTCTCTATGAATTTACCACTGTGGAAATTTCATATACATGGGATCATACCATACACAGTCATTCGTGATTTCTTTCATTTAACAGTATTTTCAAGTTTCATCCATGTTGTAGTATGTATTGGTAATTTAATTTTTTATTAATGAATAGTATTCCATTGTGTGAATAAAATACATTTTCTTTATCCATTCATCAATTGATGGACACTTGGCTTCTTTTCACTTCTTGGCTATTATGAGTAATAGTGTTTGTGTGAACATGTATTTGCTTTTTTGATAACAAAGAGTGGAATCATTAGGTCATATGGTTATACTAGGTTTAACTTTTGGAAAAACTATCAAACTGTTTTCCACAGAGACTGCACCATTTTACATACATACCAGCTGTGTATGAGGGTCACAATTTCTCCACATTGTCACCAACACTTGCTATTATCTATGATTTATTATTGCCATTCTAGTATGTATGAAGTGGTATCACTTTATAGTTTTGATTTTCATTTTCTTAATGACTAATGATATTGAGCATCTTTTCACATGCTATTGGCCATTTGTATATCTTCTTTGGAGAAATGTCTATTCAAACCTTCGCTTGTTTGCTTTTAAAAATTGAGTTGTCTTTTTATTACTGAGTTTTAAGAGTTCTTTATATGTTCTGGATACCAGTTCCATGTCATATATATGACTTTGCAAATATTTTCTCCCAGTCTGGGAGCTATTTTTTCACCTTTTCAGTATCATTTAAAAGACAAAAGTTGTAACTTTACTGAAAATCGGTTTTGTTTTATTTTCTTTGTTTGTTTGAGACGGAGTCTCCCTCTGTCGCCCAGGCTGGAGTGCAGTGGTGTGATCTCGGCTCACTGCAACTTCCGCCTCCCAGGTGAGAGAAAGAAAATGAGAGAAAAAGCAATAGGAAAGAAGGAAAGAAATTTGTGTTTGTATGTTTATATACATGTCAAAATTAATTTACATATAATCTGTATCAGTTTCTACCCCCAACAAGATGTGTTACTTAGAGAAAGTCACCCATAATCTCTGTCTTAGGTTTTTCATCTATCCAGTGTGATTAACAAAACCACCCTTCACTTGTTTACAAGAATATTGGAAGCATCAAACAAAATCCTTGGTACAACAGAGCTATAACAAGTTTTTAAAGTTCTGTAGACATATAGGGTATTGTTATTTCCATTTATTTTGTCCAATTATGATCAATATGCATTTAATGAGCATCTACTTCCTGTAGAGAACTATGAGAGGCACAAAAATAAAGCAAAAAATAATGAAAAATGAAGAAAATGATTTATTGACAAGATTGTAAGCTACTTGGAGATAGAAACCATATCTCATAAAGGATATAAGAAAAGCATTATAGTACAAAGGAATATGATAGCTATTATAAAGGAATATGAGAAAGACTTCCCAAAAGAGGTAGTATTTAGGGTAGGAGTGGGAATTTGATGGAGGTTGTCATGTTGGGTTGTCACGTTTCATTAAGAAGAGCATGTCTGTAAAGAGATATTTCTTAAGTTTATTCTATTTTTATTCCATTTCTGATTGGTTTTTCTTATTCTTATCTTTCCCCAAAATTAATATTTTATTTACCTAACTATAAAGTTAGGTTTATCATGCCAGACCTGGAGTGGTTAAAGATACCTTCTGATGATCAAATACTTAGAATACTGTAACTTAGTTGTGCCTGCCCTAGAAAGTCTACCCTAGGTTTTTATGCAATTGAGAAGACCCATTTTTATAGTTTGACCTCATCTACCATGTAAGGAACTGTCAAAATTATTGACTCAGACTGATCAGATACATTTTCATTTGTTGTGACCCTAGTCATATTACTGTCATAATCAAAATGTGTTTGTTCTCCAATCCTGTTGACATTGTCTTGGGAAATAATTATCTATGGATCTCAACACTTCTGTATCTCTTGCAAGCAGAGACAATTATTATTTTCAAAGATTTTTGTACAGCAAAGAGTCATGAAAGATAGAGATAGTGTCTCTCTCTCTAGGACAGATGGCTGATTTGTTTATTGTTCAGTAAAATATAAGTTTCTCTCCTACTCTGCTCCTGTAGATAAGGTCCCCTAGCCAAACAATCTTCCTTATTGACGGGATAAAACACACAGTTTTTGCTTATCCCTGAGTGATTGGTTTCAGTTTCCTGCCATCTTTCAAAATTATTGAAACAAGTCAATCACGTGCCCCACAAGAACTAGGGGACACCTTATCCTCTTGATACTACAAAGCTGACCTTCTAAAGCCCCTGGCTGTTAACTCTGTTCCCACATGTCACCCCATGTGGCCCTGCATGTCATGTGGTATCCTTCTCCACTAGGCTCTGAGTATATATCACTAATGAACTGCTGTGGACCTTACCTGTCCAGCGTCGAGTTATGTGTTTAGTCACCTTGGTAACCCTGGGGCAGGAATCCGTCTTTATCAACGGGTTAAACAGGAGGTGATCAAGACATCCAGAATAATCAAAATAACATATCCTTTTAGAGTAAAGGTTGAACAGGTTTATATGCAGCCAGTTATAAAAGATTTGGTTCCCTATGTTCAGGATTCCTGGGCTGTGATGCCACTGTGTTCACAGACTCCACTGGGCCCCCTCTGTATCACCCTGTGGGAATTAGAGGGTAAAGGTAAGGGGAGCTGACATGAACACAAAGCTCCTGCTGTTTGCTGTGCAATGAGTAATGAAATCCTTTGTCTCTGACCTAGAAGTTTCATATTTTCTGTGAGCATCCATAAAACTGGCATGCAAGGGGAGTAAAATCTCAGACACTTCATAGTTCTTGACAAATTGTACAGCCTGATAAAAATTACCTTACAATTTTCCTGAATGTCTCTTCTTTATTAATCAACCAATGTGTAAGTGCATTTTGTAGTGATTCTGAGTGATGCCTGATCTGTTTCAGTTTAAGTTAAAGCTTTTGGTCAATCTGGTTCACTGACATTACAAGTGTTCTTTCTTATGGATTATTAAGACCCACAATATTGACATCCACTAGTTTAAAAATATCATTGCTAGCACCGAGACACCAGTGAATGAATGAATAAACAAGTCACTGAGATCACTGAATCACTGACTGTTGCCTATAGTAAAAGAGTCTTAAATAAAGATGGAATTTGGGGGGATGTACACAGGAATTCTTATCATTCAGGTGTTCATTATGAAAGTCTACACAGTATGTTCCTGAAGAGAGCAAGTTTACATAACATTTATGTTTATTAATGAACTAGCCATAGTAAAATGAGACCCCATTTAAACATCCCTCTTTGACTAACACTAGTGTCTATCCCTTGCCATTGCAGCAATGATCTTCCTGTAAATATCCAACATCGTGCAGTGAAAATTTGCGAAGTGAAACAGAAAATTTTGAAAAAGATGCAGTAGTATAAAGAAGATCAAAGATGTTGGAGAACTGCTCAAATAACTTACAAAAAGTCAATGACAAATGATGACCTGGCAAAGTTAGATAAGTTAACAATTGAAGAAGAGAAAATGAACACGGTTGATGACAGGATTGACATTTCAAAAGAGGACTATTTGAATAATAAAAGCTTAAGAAAGGTCTTGGCAAAAATGATGCACTCTCAAACATTTTTGTAAAAATGACCCTCTAATAAAAGTCAAAAGTGAACTGAAGGATATTATTACCATGCTATCACATAAGTTTGTCAGAACATTATATCCCCAAAGGCAACAATTCATTCTTTGTTTTAAGGATTAGAAACTAGCTGAATTCAAACCTATATCAAAATGTAAGATAAAATCTCTTTTCATAACTGTTTCACTTTCAAACTAAAATCTCAATCAAATCTTTTATTTTTTCACTGTTTATTATGAAATATTCCCTGTTTCATATACATTCTCTTTAAGTGTTTTTTTTTTTTTCAGTACTAGTTTGTCCTGCATAATAAGGACTCCCTCTGATTACTTAGCTATTATCAGGCTTCCTTTGATCCTGGAGTATATATTCCACTGGCACAGTATTTCCTAAGGGTGGTAGTCATACCGCTGATAGTACACTAAATGGTTTTAAGTAATTTGCAGATAGTCTTTTTTATTTTAATACTTATGAATTTATTATAATATGTATTACCAAAAATATGATGCATTAATTAACCCAAGCTTTCAGTTATGACTTAAGAAAAAGTTAAATTTTAAAAGGTGAATTGATTTAAAATAAACTTAAATAAAATGTTAATTATCACTTTATGCAAATGGTAGGCATATGTGGCAAAAGTTACAACTCATAAATGACTCCAGTTTAGGAAGCACTGTACCAGCACAAAGGTACCAGGCACAAATCTCAAGCACTTTCAAAAGACGGCATTTGGTGACCAAGAATGTGTTCAGCAGGACAACAAAGTCTCGCATCAGTGATAGGACAGGCTCCTTCACATCATAATTGTGGAACAAGTCCCTACTATTCAGATACACTTAAAACTCTCCAGGAACAATTAGTTTAAAATAGTTAGGGACACGTTTTGTCATTCCCCCATCTCCTCCTTCTATGTGTGACTCCAGCTTTCTCTACTCTCTGAACACCCTACCTCTGGTCCATTTTTACCAATTGTTACCTGAAAGCTTGGCCCTATCCCACTTTCTATTATAATCCTGGCTGGATGCCAGAGTACTTCGAAAGCCTCAACATTGACCGCCTCCAACACCAATGATGCATAATCCATTTCCCTTCAGTGAAGGAATGTGTGTGTGTGCACACATTTGTGTGTGTGTGTGTGTGTGTGTGTGTGTGTGTGTGTGTGTGTGTGTGTGTGTTGTGGAGGTAGTCATAGTAATGGCCTTCTATTTGTTTTCTCAATTCAAATATCTTTTTCAGTAAATAGTTTTTGTTTTAATTGATGGAAGAAAGGGAAGCAGCATCTCAAACAGATATTCGTACACCCATGATCATGTTCATGTTCATGGCAGTATTATTCACAATAGTCAAAAAGTGGAAACAATCCAAATGTTCACAGATAGATGAATAGACTAAAAAAATGTGCTGTACATGTACAAGGGAATGGTATTCAGCTTTTAAAAAGAAGGAAAGTCTAGCTGGACACAGTGGCTCATGCCTGTAATCCCAGCACTTTGGTAGGCTGAGGCAGGTGGATCACCTGAGGTCAGGAGTTCAAGACCAGCTTGGCCAACATGGTGAAACCTTGTCTCTACTAAAAATACAAAAATTAGCTGGACGTGGTGGCAGGCGCCTGTAATCCCAGCTACTCGGGAGGTGGAGGTTGCAGTGAGCTGAGATGGCGTCACTGCACTCCAGCCTGGGCAACAGAGCAAAACTCTGTCTCAAAAACAAAAAAAAAGAAGGAAAGGCTGACACATGGTACAACATGAATGAAACTTGAAGACATTTTGCTAAATGAAATGCAGTTGTCAGGGACTGAGGGAAGGGGAGAATGGGGAGTTACTGTTTAATGGGTACAGTTTCATCTTGTGAAGATGAACAATTTCTGGAGATGGATTGTGGTGATGATCACACAACAGTGCGAGTATATAAAATGCTTCTGAACTGTACACCTAAAACGGTTAAATTGTAAACTTTATGTTACATGTATTTTACCATAATGATTAATAAAGAGAAAGAGAGAGGGAGTGTGAGGGAGGGGCAGGAAGAGGAGGTGGAGGAGAAGAAGGAGGAGAAAAAAAGAAGTTGATTTACCCTGGAGAACTCACAGGACCAGGGCATACAGATACCAGAGGCCTCAGAAAACTAAGACGACACATGGGGCTAATATAGGGTGATTAGTTGTTGAAAGTCCATATATAACGTTGTTGAATTACCACTCGAGATTCCAGGCAATTCACCCACAAACAAAGGTTTACTCTATGGAGAAACTGAACCAAAACAGACCTAGGGGAAGTCAGGAATAGATGTGGAGCTGAAAACAGGTGGATAAAGTGAAAATCTACACATTAATTGTGGAACCCTTCAACTCCTGTCCCCTCTCCCCTGCTCCCAGAATGCCAGACACCAAACATCTGCTCCCAGGAAGATTAATTTTTCTCTTGAGAAATGGAATAGCCTATAGAATACAGCCTTCAGATTCTGGCATTTTGGGATCACTCAATAGTAACATCAGCATACCAAAAGACTAAATAAGCAAACAAAGAAAACAGGGAGAAAGAGATAATGCAAGTAAAAGACATTTTATCTTTACCATTTTTTTAATCAATAATGTATTTATATGGTTCAAACGTCAAATAACCATAAGTAAGGATACACAGATTGGTCTTATTCCTATCCCTTCTTCCTTAGCCACCCTTTTCCACTTCCACTGCCCTGCAGGTAATCTCTATGAGTTTATTGTTTGCCATTTTAATACTTACTTATGTAAATACAAGAAAATGTGAATATATATTCTATTTTCCTTTATATTACAAAAGATAGTATACTATATATTAGTTTTCATCTTAAAAATATTTTTCACTAAAAGTCTATCCTGGAGATCTCTCCATATCAGTAAATGATAATCTTCATTTTTGTTGTTGTTTCAATTTTGGCTTTTTTGCATTTGGGTATTCCTTGATTTTTGTTTGTTTTTTGCCTGAAATGTCACACTATGTATGCATATCATGGTACATATGTAATTTTGTACACATATATCTATAAGATATCTCTAGGATAGATTCCTCAAAGTTGAACTGTTACGTCGAAGAGAATACAGATCTGTAATTATATTTATTCCCAGATTCCTCTTCATAATAATTGTACACTTTTTGCCCAAGGCCTTATAAGTGGAGTGTAAATTTTGGATTGTCTCCAAGGTGGAACATAAAAATTGGTATTTCACAGAAGTTTTGAGTGTTTTCTATTGTGAATGAGGTTGGGCATCTTTTTATATTTTTAGGGGATTTTTTCCATTTCTTTAAATTGTTCATGTCCTATGTTGATTTTTCTATTGGGTTATTGTCCTTTTTCTTCTCATTTTCTATGAGAGAGTAGTTCTTTGTGACACAAATTGCAAATATTTAATCAGTTTGCCTTTCTTATTTGCTTCACTTATGTTGCTATTTGCCCCAAAGACTTTTTTTTAATGCAGTCAAATGTCTCAATCTTTTTCCTTAATGGCTCCTGCATTTTGAATTGTAGTTAAAAAGGCCTTCTCCCACTCTAACACTGTAAAGAAATTAACCTATGTTTTCTTCCAGTTCTCTTGTGGCTTAATTTCTCTTTAAATTCAAAGCATCAATCTACTTGGAGTTTACTCTGATATATGGCATGAGATATAGATCCAACTTTACCTTTTTCCAGTACCATTTATTAAAAATTCCTTTTCATCACATTGATTTGAAATACCTTAAACTAAATTCTCATATCCATGTAAGTCTATTTCTGGACTTTCTGTCCTGTTCCACCTGTCTATTCTTTCACCAGTACCATACTCTTTTAACTCTTGAGGCTTTATATTTTAATATATTATTTTTCATTTTTAATATATGGTTTTTCTATTGCAAAGATTCCTGGCTATTTTTGCTTGCTTATTTTCCATATGAACTTTAGAATCTCCTTTCAGAAAAGAAAAGATGGTAGTTTATTGGAAGTGCTTTAAATTTATAAATTAACTTAGAGTGAATTAACATCTGTATAACGTGAGTCTTCCCTACTGATGAATAGAGTACATCTTTCTATTTGTTCAAGTATACTTTTGTCTTTCGGTAGTGTTTCCTCAAATGTTTTGCACATTTCTTGCTAAATGTTTTATCTTTTTTTGTTGCTATTATAAAGAAGGTCTTCTCTTTCATTGTACCTTCTAATGGACTACTTATACATAGTAAAAAACATTGATTCTTGTACTTTAACTTTATATTCTACCATCCTACTGAACTCTCTACCTATCTATCTCTCTCTCTCAATATACAGGTGTGTGTGTGTGTGTATACTGGTGGGGGTAGAGAGGGGGAACGAGAATTTCTCAAAAAGAGTGTTTTAAAAATCTATAATTAATATCTTCTGAGAGTTAAGAAATTATTGAATCTGTACAAGAGCAAGAGTCTATGGAAAAGGGACAAAGAACAAGAACACACTTTTTTTCAGATAAAAACACGTTTTCTTTTTGTAATGCCACATCATCTATCTGCTCATGTGTGCAAATCTACATATTACACATTTTTGTGAAATAATACACCTTGAGTTTCACTATAGAATGGGTGGAAAACTAACTTTAAAAACTAATTATAGGCCCGCTTCTGTATTTATTACATCTGCAATATTAGGAAAATGAATTATCACCTTTGGATCTTGTTCCCCCAACTGTAAAGTTGTACTCGATTATCTAATTCTATATGGTCTTTCTAAGGTCAATTTATCTATGAATAAATTAATCAGTAAATGATTTGTTTCTTTTAATTTTCATTTGATTTGTTTCACTAAGAGTTGTAACAAGTTTGTGACAATAACCTGTTACTTTCACTATAATTTAAACACAGCCAGAGGTTTGAGGAAGTTTGTGGCCTTTAAAGTTTGTGGACTGGCAAGAGATCGAGACCATCCTGGCCAACAGTATAGGTCATTTATAGTATCACTTCTTTTTAAAATTTTATTTTTATTGTATATATTTAAGGTGTACAACATGATATTTTGATACACACATACACATAATGAAATGATTACTACAAGTAAGTGAGTTAACATATCTATCACCTTCCTTAGTTACCTCTTTTTTGTTTCTTTGTGATAAGAGCACCTAAAATCTACTCTCTTAGTAAATTTTTAATATACAATACAATATTATTAACTATGGTCCTCCTGCTGTACATTAGATCTCTAGATTTATATATCCCACATAACTTCAAGTTTGTACCCTTTGACTTACATCTTCCCATTTCCTCTCCCTTCCAGCCCCTGGAAACCACAGTCCTAGTCTCTGTTTCAATGTATTTGACTTTTTTAAATATTTTACATACAAGTGAGATCATGCAGTATTTTTATTTCTGTGTCTGGCTTATTTCACTTAGTTTAATGTCAGTGTCTTTCAGGTTCATCCACATTGTTGCAAATGATAGCATCTGCTTCCTTTTGTTTCTGTTTTTTAATTTCAGCTTTTATTTTAGCTACAAGTGGGTACATGTGTAGGATTGTTACATGGGTATATTAGACCCAGGTAGTGAGCATGATACCCAATAGGTAATTTTTCAACCCATTCTCCCCTCCCTCCCTGACCCCGTAGTAGTCTGAAGTGTCTATTGTCTCCATGTTTATGTCCATGTGAGCTCAATGTTTAGCTCCCACTTATAGGTAAGAACATGTGGTATTTGATTTTCTGTTCCTGCCTTAATTCACTTAGGATTATGGCCTCCAGCTCCACCTATGCTGCTACAAAGAACGTGATTTCATTCTTTTTATGGCTGCATATTATTCCATAGTGTATATGTACCACATTCTCTTTATCCAGTCCACCATTGATGAGCACCTAGGTTGATTCCATGTCTTTGTTATTTTGAATAGTACAGCAATGAACACACAAGTGCATGTGTCCTTTTGCTAGAACAGTTTACTTTCCTTTGGGTATATACCTAGAAATGGGATTGCTGCATCAAATGGTAGTTCTGTTTTCAATCCTTTGAGAAATCCTAATTTACATTTCCTCCAACAGTGTATAAGCATTCCCTTTTCTCCACAGCCTTGCCAGCATTGCTGTTTTTGACATTTTAGTAATTGCCATTCTGACTGGTGTGAGATGGTATCTCATTGTAGGTTTGATTTGCATTTCTCTGATGATTAATGATCATGAGAATTTTCTCACATGTTTCTTGGCCACTTGTATGTCTCCTTTTGAAAAATGTCTCTTCATATCCTTTGTCCATTTTTAGTGGAGTTGTTATTTGCTTATTTGTTTAAGTTCTTACAGATTCTGTATATCAGACCTTTGTCAGACGCATAGTTTGTGAATATTTTCTCCCATTCTGTAGGTTGCCTATTTACTCAGTTGATGTGGTATCACCCCCTAACTCTCTCTCTCTCTTACTCCTCCTTTCACCAAATAACCTTCTTGCTCCTCCTTCGCATTCTCCCATGAGTGAAAGCTCCGTCACACATCCTCAGAAGCTGAACAGATGCCTTATGATGCTTCCTGTACAGTCTGCAGAACTGTGAGCCAATAAAATGTCTTTTCTTATAAATTACCCAGTCCCCGGTACTTATTTACAGCAATGCGAGAACAGCCTTATACAGCTTGCAAAAACGAGATAATTTAAGACATAATTACATCTGAAGCATGATTACCACAGGTTAAAACGTGGAAAAGAGGTCAGATTTTTGTTTGGAATGCAATCAGAAATATTTATTTTAGAAAATAGTTTTAGCAGTTACACGACATTATAATTTTATTTATACAAGGTGCATTAAAATGATCCTTTTCTTAGTCCCTTTTCCCTATTTTGATTCTACATTAGATTTATTTATCATGATGACATCTAATATTTATTAAATGTGCCTATGTACCTGGCACTAGTCTAATTTCCATGCAATATTTTTTTGCTTTTATATCAACCCTACAGAGCACAAAATTTTTCCTTAATCTCTATTTCACAGAAATGATAGCAGAGCTTTAGAAAGCTAAAATGATTTGCTCAAATTCATACAGCTAGTAAAATATAGGTATGTAAACTTGTCAGTCTGTCTGTAAAGCCCATGTTCTGAAAGACTACATTTAATTTCCTTTAAAAGAAGAAAGAAAATGGGGGAAAATGTACTTTAAAAGGTACAGCATGATGAATCAGACCCCCAACTTTTAAGCATGTCATAATGTCCAGATTCACAATCTCGACCCATTACAGACAATACAAAGTGCGACGTTGGGAACAAAGAGGTAATGGGAGATTTTTCTTAACATAAGGCATGAAACTTGAAGTACAATAAAGTTATCCAGAAATTCTTGTGGCAAATGGGTCAGAATTTGGATTCGATGTAATTTCAAAAACATAACAAAGTATGTGTGATATTTATTATATAACACCATAATGTTTCATCAGCATGACTTGCAATTATTCACATTAAGTGGCATAACCAAAGACTCTAAATGGCCTTGTGTTAGTTCAGATCAGGATTTACAATAAAATGAGTTATGAAAGAGTTTTCCTTTATCGACCTCTATATATTTTGAAATTGTGGATAAGAATTCACGGACCTATACTTTTCTAATTTTTTTTTCTTTAAAAAAAATTTTTTTGGTGGGCATGGTGGCTCACGCCTGTAATCTCAGCACTTTGGGACGCCGAGGTGGGCGGATCACCTGAAGTCAGGAGTTCAAGACCAGCCTGGTCAACATGGTGAAACCCTGTCTTTAAAAAAATAAAATAAAATAAAATAATTATATATATATATATATATATATATATGTATATTTTATTGTATTTTAGGTTTTGGGGTACATGTGAAGAACATGCAAGATTGTTGCATAGGTACATACATGAATGTGGTTTGCTGCCTTCCTCCCCATCACCTATATCTGGCATTTGTCCCTATGTTATCCCTCCCCAACTCCCCACCGCCAACTGTGCCTCCTCTAGTTCCCCCACACAGACCCCAGTGTGTGATGCTCCTCTCCCTGTGTTCATGTGTTCTCATTGTTTGACACCTGCCTATGAGTGAGAACATGTGGTGTTTGATTTTGTGTTCTTGTGTCCGTTTGCTGAGAATGATGATTTCCAGGTTCATCCATGTCCCTACAAAGGACACAAACTCATCGTTTTTGATGGCTGCATAATATTCCATGGTGTATATGTGCCACATTTTCCCTGTCCAGTCTATCATTGATGAGCATTTGGGTTGGTTCCAGGTCTTTGCTATTGTAAACAGTGCTGCAATGAACATTAGTGTGCATGTGTCCTTACAGTAGAACAATTTATAATCCTTTGGATATATACCCAGTAATGGGATTGCTGAGTCAAATGGAGTTTCTATTTGTAGGTCCTTGAGGAATCGCCACACTGTCTTTCACAATGGCCGAACTAATTTACATTCCCACCAACAGTGTAAAAGTGTTCCTATTTCTCCACATCCTCTCCAGCATCTGTTATCTCCAGATTTTTTAATGATCGCCATTCTAACTGGTGTAAGATGGTATCTCAATGTAGTTTTGATTTGCATTTCTCTAATGACCAGTGATGATGAGCATTTTTTCATATGTTTGTTGGCCTCATGTATGTCTTCTTTTGTAA